>JAECUM010019888.1:0-38964 GCA_016617855.1 Megalonaias nervosa
AAAAAAAAAAAAAAAAAAAAAAAAAAAAAAAAAAAAAAAAAAAAAAAAAAAAAAAAAAAAAAAAAAAAAAAAAAAAAAAAAATTAGGAACTACACGTATGTGATTGAATTATGACCTAAATAAACGATTATTGCTTTGAAAAATATGGTTTTAAGAGATATTGATATTAGTTGTGCGTGGGTGCCATATGCATTGTCCTGGTATTAACTGCAATTGACGCAAGCGCGATTCGAATTCCTAAACCAGAAAAGGAAAGGAATCTCACTTGAAGTATATCTTGTTACACGTTAAACTGGTAATTATTGTTATTGGAGTTTGCTAATCTGACAACAACGCAAACTAGGCATACTAGTAGACTCGTTTTAAGACAGTTTTTATTGGTTGTTTGCTTTTCCTTTTTTCCGTTATTTAACTCTTGCTTGAAGATTCGCCCTTCATTCAGTTTTGTAATAATCCAGATCTTCCATCGACTTTGGTATTTAGTGTTTGTTGATATAATTTGTTTCTTCCTCTGGCGAAGAGATTGTTTGATCCGAAATGCTTGGAAATTGTGTAATAATTTCTATGCCGTCACGAGTTCTTCTAAAATAAAAGTTCCTTTCACATTGGTGACGTTGCTGAATGCATAGAACAATGACTGAAGGACCGTGCATACTTTGTAGAAAACCCTGCGAGAACTTATCATATTTGATCTGTTGTGATGTCACGTTTCATCTTCTTATCGCGCTTTACTGGTGACGCTAGGAATTAATTCACATGACGTGGCAACAACCTGCTAAACTGATTTCCAAGGCAATGATAACGAGAAGCATGGGAAAATATTCCCCAAGGGCTATACAATAAAAAGCATGATGCGTGTTAGTTTACAGGCTATTTTTAACAATTAATTTGTGTCTAAGATCATGGAAACAACTCATTCGCTGACAGTAATTAGCTCTTTCATCACAGTATTCTTGCATTTGTAAACATTTCCACTATGCTAGCATGCTTATCTTCAATATAAGCGACGTAAATAATTCCTGACCCCGCCTCCGGTTGAAACCAGACTTTGTTGTCACAACATTGGGTACATTGCTTTTACTCACAACATATTTAAGAAATTTCATTTCTCAATTAATATAGCTCAGAACGTGAATAATGTTGTTCTGAATATAAACCAGTCAGCCTCAGCATCAGAAATAGTTTGTTCTTTGCTACATATGTTGCTTTCTTCATTGCAAAGAAGATAAAATCCTGTTTAAATATAAACTGTTATAAACTTTATGGATAAATAGAGATAAACAGTTTTATTTATATTTTTATTATGTATAAGCACATTTAAAAAAAAAACAAAAAAAAAACAAGACTTTGTTGTCACAACATTGGGTACATTGCTTTTACTCACAACATATTTATTGAATTCAGTCTGATGAAGCAATAAAGCGAAACCGGTCACACATTCTACGTGTTGGTGTTGTTTATTTTATAATTTGTTTAAATATAAGTGATACATACTCTTGAGAGAAAAAAATACCTTGTAAATACCTAATAAAGTCTCTGTCTGCGTGGGTTCGAGTCTCGCATTCGGTCAATGTAGATATGTGAGAAAGCTTGCCAGTAGCTTCTCGTGGGTCGGTGGTTCTTTCCGGGGTTTTCCAGGGTTTTTCCTCCACCATTAATACTGGCCGCCATGTATAGCCTATCGTGTGCTGAAAAATGGCGTTAAGCCCTACAACAACAACAACAACAACAACCTTATGAAGTAGTCCAGTGTTCATACCTTGTCTGAATAGCCTTCAGCGGCGCGTCAGGATACGTGACCATTATTAAGCTGAATCCTTATCACGTCTCACAGCTAATATTATCCTCTTCATTTATTTGTGAGGCAGATGGCAATAGACTACCCGTAGCTTATGTATATTTGGTTGCAAACTCCATCGACCTTCACCAACACTTCCTGTCTAGATAAAACAAAAAAACAAACAAAAACCTTGTTTTTAAAGTCTTGAAGTCTTTTAATTTTGGGACATTAGATAATTATTTTATTGTTCGGTCTAAAATAAATAGTGAACAAGAAAAAACAGTTCAATAGTAACCTCTGTTCATTATCATAATTTGCATCTTGCATTTCTATTCCTTGTTTCAGTAAAAGTATAATGTCCATTTTGCGATATTTTATGGTTCTTTATTGTCCTCTTATTTATCGTTTTTGTTCTTTCACGTATTCATTCTTTCATTGATTTTATTCTTACGTCTATTCTCTTACCAAATTTTACGCACCTGCCTCTTTTTGCTCGTTCGTTTCATTATGTATTCCTTTTAATTTTCAGAATGACTGATGAAATCGAAAACTAAATGAATTAGATTATTAATGAAAATCTCAATAATAATTATTTAGTAGGAAACATGGTCAGACATATCTTCAGATACATAGTTATAGTTAGTCTGGAACGCTGTATTATCGTGGTACATATGTTGTTATCGGTACATATTAAAACCGTTTTTTTTGGGGGGGGAGGTTGTTGCTGCATGGTTGAAAATTGTAAAGTTTATATGAATTTCACTTGGAAATACCCTTTTCGTTGTATAACAGTAATTTTCAATTAGGCTGCACGGTAATTTTGTCCCAGGAACATCGTCTTTAGTGAAGTTTCCATTTGTAAACTTAGCAATCAGGCTACAAACGTTTTGCACAGGGTTTAAGACACTGCCCATATGGGTTATTTTTAACATGAGGTCATTACCCGTTGCGTCACAACAACCTAATTAGTAACCTGCCCTATTAGATAACATGATGGAGTTCGGTTAGTCTTATATACCTTGCAAGACTGGTCTGATTAATCTAAGGCCTTGCCAGACTGGTCTGATTAATATAATGCCTTGCGAGACTGACCTGATTAATCTAAGGCCAAAGTACTCTTGAGTAATGCATGCGACTTCCCCTCTCTCTCCCTATTGTGTGGTGATTTAAAGTGAGTTTTATCAATCATTGAAATGGAGACCAAGTTTACACTTTGGTGGCATTGACGAACGCCTTGTAGTAACATGTTCGATATTCAAAAGCGTCTTTTCGTACATTAAATGTGGCATGAGTACTTTAGTTTTAAGAAAATTATATCTGGTCCTATATGGGGAAAATATGGATCTATTTAGGACGCTTTTGCAAACTATTTCAACCTCATCCAGGATATTTATTTCCACTGAAACACATAATTGGTTGTGTGGGAGAAAAGAAATATTCCAGTCACCACTCCATGACATTAATGATTTGGAACGCGTAAACCCATTCTTTGAAACCCCAAATTCCTGACCTCAAAATAATATTAATAGAGTACTATATCAAAACCTTGGAAAGTATATTTCCAAATTACATGTACTAAAGAGGAATAGAGTATGATGGGTGTACAACACATATATAGACAAAGACAGAAAGATGTACGGATTTTGGTTTTCAAAAGTCTTCATAGCCTTCTCGGGAAATAATCAACAATCGCAGTGAATAAGAAAATAAATATTGCATAATTATATGAAAACAACTGAAATTTGGGAAACCTTAATTAAACAAATTGTTTTCTCTAAAGCTTGATATGAATTTCTGTTACAACGTAATAGTCTTCTCTGTGAAAAGTACTAACATATACACGGAGAATAACTGCTGGGAAGTCTTGTAACACTGCGCATAGTACAACATTCATCTTCGCTAGCTGAGGTTCCGATATGATAATCCTATCTACACCTTGGCGGGTCGAACAGATATACTGGTGCTTTGTCCTAGCGACATCTATTTGATTTCGTGAGTTGTCTCCCTTAGTAGGTAATGACAGCCAACCAATAGCATGGTACATTGTACATCGGCCAAAAAGGTGGGAGAAATTGACCTAAAATGGATACTTTGCACTTTTAACATCGAAAGTATGATTATGGACCAGAGGGAAGCCATTACAGGTGTATTTGAGTGAAAAGTATTTGTACAAACACGGACCAACAGTTGAAAATTACTTATTTATCAGACCATTCAAATTGTGTGCTCTCGTCTCGATCATGTAGAAGCAGTGTTCAAAGCTAAACAACTTAATTTTGATGGATGCGATAGCTTGCCGCCGCATCCAATAATATTCACAGACTCGAAGCACATAAGTATCTGCTCGATACGCCAAGGTGTACATAGGGTTATCACATCGAAACCTTAGCTAGCGAAGATGTACAACATTGCGCATGATGGCTTCTTGGATTACAGAAATTGTGACATAACTTCCGAGCCAGCAATCGTAAAACAAACGCTGTAAGATCAGCTATATTATTATAAATGACGAAATAAGCAAAGAATTAGGTAAGTCTTGCATAAAGTTCACAAAGTATTTGAAATTTGAATTAACTTTATTTAGTATAATAACTTATTCCAAACATGTATAAAATTCCAGACAGGTATCAAATTACAGACAGATATCAACTTAAAGGTGATCAGTGTCTGTTAAGGTAAACCCCGCCTAATAATGACGAGCAAGTCATGATCAACACGAGGTTTATTGGACTCGATGTTTGAATGAGACATGCACCCAAGATTGGAATTATTACTATAGCGGAACAAAGCTTGCTGGAGTGAGTCAAACAGTTATTGGGATGTAATTGAATGTCTAATATTCAAAACCTTGTTGTAAGAAACGATACCATACTTCCACTTTAATTTTCACCACTCACCAGTCCACTGACCCACCCACCCCCACACACCACAACAAATAATAATAGCTTCGGTAATCGTTTACCTAATAAAATGCACAGAACTTAACTCCTGGTTAAAACATTTCAGTTAAAACGAAGTTCAGTGGAATAATTTGTTATAGCATACAAAATCCATGTATAGCAACGCTTACCATATAGATTAAAAAATCTTTTCATTTGATAAAATACTAAAGCAATTTAGAAAACAAACGAATTATTTGTCATCACTGTTAAGAAGAATTAGTTAACAGTCCATGCTAACTGAATGGAAGTTTCCTTATTCAGGAATGCATGCATTGACTAGGCCACATTTCATCCGCCTCGGGAATTGACAGGATTATGATCAATAGACAACAGAAAGTCAAACAGGCACAGCTTGCAGGGTCGCTATTAATAGGGCTTGGAGATTATGTTCACAGCTAGTTTTGAATCAATATATGTAAAAGATGATTAACAACTGCGGCTCCATAGCTCATATGGTCAGAGCGCCAGTCTTGTAAACTGGAGGTTGAGGGTTCGACTCTCTCTGGAGCCATTATGTTTTCCTCCATTCGAATCCTCCTGAATCTGCGGGTTATGGTTTCTAGTTTACCTTGGCCATAAAAGTCTGCGTGTGTGTGTGTTTGCGTTTAGCTTATTGTAACATAGAACTAATACAAATACACCGTATAAAATCCCTAATACTGGTTGATAAAAGAAAACGACAAACCTCTGTGAAAGACAAAGAAATGGGGTGCTTGTAATTACTTAAAAAAGGAAGTATTTCTTTTAAAGCAAAAAGCATGTACCAATAATCCGATGAAATTGGACAAAATAACAATTAATTGGAACTGGATCTGATCACTCTCTCTCTCTCTCTCTCTCTCTCTCTCTCTCTCTCTCTGCGGACTGCGGTTTATTTTAAAGTTTTGATCGATCGGACTTGTAGCTTTATATTTTCTGAACTTTTTGTTCTAAATTAAATAACCTCATTCACACATTTTGCTATTATGTACCTTATTTGTTTTGCAATGATATCGCTGTCGATTTTAATAAAGAATGATTTCGATGAGCTTGTAATTTATTTAGCCATAACTATATGCGAATAATACCTAAGTTAGTACTAATGGGTGGGTCCACATGTAATTATTTTCTGTTTATGCATACCTGAAGCAAAGACAATTTCTTTGGGATT
Source organism: Megalonaias nervosa (assembly GCA_016617855.1). NCBI lineage: Eukaryota > Metazoa > Mollusca > Bivalvia > Unionida > Unionidae > Megalonaias > Megalonaias nervosa. The sequence continues at coordinate 5,873 of JAECUM010019888.1, forward strand.
GCTGAAAATCATGATGAAAAAGGAAAAAATTAATTACAACAGTTTAAGAAAACTTACATATGCAGAAACTTTTATATAATTGACAATAAGTTTATGCATGAGTCATTAAAGAAGTCTTGAGTTGTAACAGGACTCCTTTAAAAAAACAAATGCTGAAAGCACTGTTATAATAGGGCATGGTTCGGCTAAATCTTTTATCTGGGTCGCACTGATATATTCCTTGAACATACCGTTTCGTCTGGGTAGATGTTTCCTATCATTATTGTAATTATCATATGATCTATTCATATTCACAAATGCTTGTAAACGCTGCTTAAACAACGTATTTTATCCCCGTGGGTCTGGATAGGATTCGTTATCAATAGATAATGCAAACCTAGAAAGCCACAGCTTGCAAAACGAGTCGATAGCTGTATTTAAAAATCATTTGCAAAAATAAAAAATATATTTTCTCATTTACATCCGCGGCTCCTTAGTTCGGTTGGATAGAGCGCCAGTTTAGTAACGAGGTCGGGATTGAATACCCCAGGAGCCTTTGTTTAGAAGATCCAGAGCAGAAGATTAAATTGTGAATGATCTGTGCTTCGGTGGTCAAGAGTCAAAATCCCTTCCCCCAAATAAGATTGTGTCGAGCCATTTCAATTATTTAGGCAGAAAGTTCTAATTGATGTGTGCCATTGTTCGGAAATGTTTAGTGCGACCAATCTTAACAATGATCATTTCATTTAGAGGGCAAAGGTCTATATCCAGTTGAACCCAATGCAGAGTCTATTGGAATCGTTGGATTCATAGTCAGCAGTAAAATGGTAACTCAAGTACCTTCAAAACATTGGTATCTGATGGATTGTAATGGTCCTAACACATTCCAACTTGACGGAACAGTGTAGGGAGTCAAATGTCCACAATATAAAGGTCTTTCATTTTATTTTAATGTATTTGTTAAATGTCAGCAGCAGTGTATTGTAATGTATTTATTTAATGACAGTAGCAGTGTATTGTAATGTATTTATTTAATGACAGTTGCAATGTATTGTAATGTATTATTTAATGTTAATAGCAGTGTCATGAAATGTATTTATTTAATTTTAGCAGCAGTGTACAGTTGAAAATTGCTGAGGAGTAATTAATAGTCATTTGAACTTTACTTATTGGCATCATGAAACAATTTCTCATGGACTAATAATCAGTGTGCATGGATAACGCAAAAAAGAACACACATACAGTATACCCATTAAATGACTGTGTGATGAAGAACCAACAAATCTTAAAAAAAAAAAAACAGTAGGATTCGATAACTATATATTGTTACGTATCGGTTCGTTTAAAGTAACATAAAGAAAAGAGTGACTACAACAAGCTTTGTATGTTTTAACAAAAATAATTTATTTCCCTAGAAAACACGGTGAAAAGGTAAAAATATGAAACAAGACTTACGATTTACGAAGAAGATCCAAACATTTGTCATAAAATTGTGAAAAACACATACGTCCTGTGAATAAACGGTTCTAAATTGACGTAGTCTGAATTTCAATTCCGTTCCAAGATGGCGGATGATGACGTCAGACGAAAGTTAAACACAAATGTCCAGAATTTTCACTGTAAATCACAATTTGTATTGTCCTGTTCCAATTTAGAATTAGATTCAGCAAATGTCTTTGTCCAAAGCCAGTTGTGTAGTTCTCCAGGGAAAATAATTATTATTTAGAAGGTAGATGAAGTGCAGCTATCATCAACAACAAAACACATGTCGTTCTACACAGACGTATGAACGAACAACTCTTTCCAGCACAAAAGAATACCTTCTTCTTAAGGTATTTAGAAACTCTATTAGATGTTACGATGTGATTCTCTAAGATGTTAAAATATGACTCTAGACTAGTTCGCAGGTACCTGAGTATTTTAAAGCAAACTCATACGTCATTTCATGTACACGCAGGAAGAAATCGTGGAGATTTCGAAATATCGCCAACGTAGTATAGAATGTCAACAAGTATTATTAGTAATGACCGTGGTCACAACCAATCATTTACATAGCTATTTCCGACTGTTTACTTGAATCGACGAAACGGTCATGCTTACGCGAGTCACATTTACGTTCTAAATAAACACGACGTTTCTAACAAAATATCAGACCCTGCGAACATAATCATCATCACAATAATAATTACATTTAATGATATAAAAATGAAAAAAAAAAATGAAATAAAAAGATTTAGAAAGAATTCAAATTTTAACACACATGTAATTTAACTACAGGGTCGTAACAATATAGTTGTAGTAGTAGTAGTAGTAGTAGTAGTAGTAGTAGTAGTAGCAATAGCATAAAGTAGTAGTAGTAGTAGTAGTAGTTGTTGTTGTTGTTGTAACTAGGAGTAGATCTTTTCAAAAGAAGTTTTGATATTTGCTGCTGTTTTTGACAGTAGTAACAGAGAGGTAATAGATTTAGCAGTAGCACTTGTAGTTGATGTGGTAGTAACAACTCAAAACTAGTAGTAGTTGCAGTAGTAGTAGTAGTAGTAGTAGTAGTAGTAGTAGTTGAAATAGCAGTTATAAAAGTTGAGTGAATGAAACTATGTCCAGCCTAATTAGATCGTGGTTTTATTAATTAGTCGATTTGGGGCGGGTAATGTTCAAGTATTGTTCTACGTAGCAATGGAAATATTTAACTGACATCTTTTGTAAGCATTTGGAAAAGCTAAGAATTCAGCATGTTTCAACAAGCTGTTTGTCAAAATTACGATGTTAACAATATTTCTGTTAAAGAATTGTTTAAAAAAAAAATTGTCTTTGATAGATGCATGATTACGTACAAACGTCAAATAGCCTTTACATGAGATCAAACAACCAGAAGCTGCTTTGATTTTATTTTTTATATCGCCTATAATTGCTTCTCCACCTAGTTATTTCACTAGATGTGAATGTTGCTGATTTGACCGTCGCGTGCGTCTAGTCACGTGAGAGTAATATATTACTTATGACTGGTAACAGTGATCATTTGACCAAAGCAAATCAACTATATCTGACTTCTGTTCATAGAGAATCATTGTAACATTTTACAGACAAGGTGGTAAAGTTTCACGTTATTTGGCAACGACAACATAACCTAATGCCTATTAAGGAAACAATTTAAACATTAAAACCCTAAATATGATACCATTTTTCAATTAGAAGGGCGTTTTTTTTACACTAAATGAGAGAGCTTGATGGAAATAAACCCGTAATTATTGTAAAGGTAATGGAAATAATACTTTTGTCAAACATATAAAGGATGTTTCCGAGAGTTATTGCAAGTACTAACCTATAGTTCAACACCATTGTGTGTGTGTGCGTGTGTGTGTGTGTGTGTGTGTGGTATATCCTTCAAATTTTTTTCAGAAGAAAAAATATAGCACACCAAACTAAACTGATAAGTTCAAACCTAGACATGCACGAAATCTCAATTATTTTGAAGAAGTAAAATAATGTCAATTTCAGGTAGAAGTATGGCTTTTAGCAAATGACTCATTTACCTGCTCAAAATAACCGAGGTTTCGTGTTGAAAACGTTGAAGTATATTCCTTGAGAAATGTAGTAGTAGTAGTAGTAGTAGAGTTTAACGCCATTTTTCAGCACAAGATAGGCTATACATGGCGGCCAGTATAAATGGTGGAGGAAGAACCCGGTAAAACCCCGGTAAGAACTACTGGCATGCTTTCTCACATACCCACATTGGCCGAACGCGAGACTCGAACCCATGCAGACAATTCCTTGAAAAAAAATGGAAGTGTGTTTATTATAGCGTGCTGAAGTAAAATTTAGTATTACATTTGTATCCGACTCTATATTTTTCATTTTTAACCAAACCGTTAGAGTTGGTAAAAGCATGAAGTAACATACATATAACTTTTCCGGCGGCGGCAGTGGCGACGCATATTCATTAACGTCAATGATATTATGCTAGACGTTTTGGCCAAAAACTTTTGTAAACCAGATAAAGTGGGCATGCATAATAGCAAGGGATGCAGACGAGGCACCGGGCTGCATTAGAGATCAGTCAATAACGAACGTCTTATAATTATTATAAAAAGCAGAGCGTTTCTCTCACATCCCAGGGGAGACTACTTAAGGTGGAATGGATTCTGTCTATTATTTAGCGGACTGAGCTATATATTTCTTTAAAACTTTTATTGGAAACATTAAGTGAGATTACACAATGTTTTTTCACCTTGTTCAGAGTTCTTAATGAGCATTCGAGTGATTTGCGAGCTGAATATTCTTTTTCCAAGCAGTAGTAAGTTTATCCAAACCTTATTTCTTCGTACATTAATGTTCAATAGAGCATCCGCTTGAAAAATAGTGAAAATCTTTATTTCCATTAAGTATAGAACATTTGCAGTATGTTGTACAGTAATTTATAATGCTTATGTTTACAATATATTTCACTATTGAAATCAAATCGTGGAGTGGCAAGAATTTTAAAGTCCTCTGATGGCATGAATTATTTGAATTTGGCATCCATGTTAGAAATGATATTTGGTCTTATGCAACGTCTCTAGAGGTAGATATCACCTGTTTTTAGCTGTTAAGGTTCTTTCTGGGACTCAAAAGTGGAATTTATGACGTTCTTAGAGTAAATGTGGGAAGCCTCAATGATCTACCTTTTTAAAAATTTTATGCAAACTATTCTGCTGTTCTAATTTAATTATTAATTATATAATATATACACCAAAGCCATTATGGTGTGCCAATAGTGCTTCTAAGTGATTTAGCCAAAAACATAATGACACTGTTCCATGTAATTGTCGTCAGTATCTGACCAGTTGAATCCGAAGAAAGTTTTCGGGTAAAACTGAAGTTTACCATGTCTAAAATGCAAAAGAAAAACCACATGATAAGATTGCCTATCAAGGTGATTGTCACCCCTGTAATTGGGTTTAATGATGTTTCCGGGATTCATGAAGATTGATTTGATTAGTTTTTTTACGGCACTTTCAAGTTTCTTATGCAAGGACACGCCGAAATATCAATCCTGAGCTGCCATGGACTGGTATCGAACCTAAGACCCTTAGGTGTCGACTTCGACACTGTACCAACTGAGCTCCCCCCTTGTCAGTAGCAAATATTCCAATTTTAGAACTGAGCGTCATTTTATTACCCTGGAAACGTTTAATAAACAAATATTACAAAATGAGAAATAGACGAAACAAAGGACAACAATTACAGAAAGCTTTAAAGCGAAATAATTTTATAATTTTACCAATAATTTTCATTTTCCGGTAGAGACACATATAAATAAATATACATTATTGTTAAACTTCATGATATTTATAAAGGGAAATCGCACTGTTAATATCTACGATTGCAATTTATTCTCCCATTACTTTGAATGTGAATTGCATAAAAGAAGCTCGCTGAAATCAGCGACAAAATACATATCGCTAAAGTGTAACAAAATAGTTCCTCATACTTGACCTTTTAATGATATCTTATTGTGATGACTTACTAAAGTTATAGTGATTTATGTCTCAATTTTAATTTCCCCATTAGCAAATTACTTCGCAAAAATGTATTAACATGGAGTTTTGTTAAACTAAAATTGCCCCTAAAAGGTGGAGCACTTCCGTTGTCAAACTCTTATATTTCGGAAGAAAGGATTTCTTGCAAGTTGTCGTGGTATTCAGTCTCGGAGGAAAATAGTTGTTATCCAAGTAGTTTGTAGTTCAATGTTGCATAAATGAAAGTGATTCGTTTTGAAAGCATCCGAACTTTGTTTAAAGTTTGACAAATCCTTTTTTCCACACCAACGTTACGATTACATTGGTCCAAAATCCGAAGAAAATTAAGTGAAAGCGAAAAGTACATTTGTGCAATTGGTACAAATGTAATACATTTATGTAATGTAAGGAAAAAAGGTCATTTCATATCTAGCTTGCTATGTCAAAGTTCAGAAGTTTAAATTTTAAATTTAAATTGAGCACTGCAGCGCCATTTCAGGACTAAAGCATGCTGAGAGGAAGATTATGCCGTACTTAAGAAGAAAGGCGCTAACAATAATTATGTTCCAGAAAGACGTCACCGTACAGGGTGGTGGTGTCTCTAATAATTCAAACAACAACTCTTGAATTCGAAATTTTAAGCTTATATACTTAAATTACTCTCTATAAGCATAAATAGCTCATATATACACGTAGTGGCAACAAATCTCTAACTATTTAAGACAGTACTACATAAAATTACATGTTGTTCATCCCGCCATTTTGACGTCATTAGCATAAAGTGGGAAGAATTCCACGCAAAAGAATCGTGTACACATTCATACATATTTGGTTCATAACTGTTTCCTAGGGATGAAGAGACATATGAACACCAACCTTTAACAATTTGGAGTTACATTCATTACCTGACATACCTTTATATTGAAGATAGGCCGGTCATACAAGATACATTTTAACTCGGTTTCGAAAACGATGTATAACTCTATTTTGTCTGGTCGTAGTTGTCTTCTTCTGACTGTCTGTTTTGATTTATTCATAATTTATAAAAAGCACCATACATAATTGTTACCAATCATAAGTCTTCATTCTTATGTTTGTAGCGGTGATTCTTATGATGTCCGTACAATGCGTATTTTTTGAACATAGAAAATATGTATTTTATACATTATTACATAGATTTTACCTTTGAAAGCATATTTTTGAAAATTAATTATATAGATTAAACCTTAACACTGTACGTTGGATGTGCCCTTAGTGAAATAATATTTTTTTTACGTATAGAAAACAGGGATATATCGACATGTTGAAGAGTTAGATATAAAGGTCCCAGAAATATAAAGTAAGTATGCATTACTGGGTTTGACACTGTTTACAGGTAAAGTAAATAAGACATATATTCAAATATGTAATCAATAGTGTTATTTCAAATATTAGTGAATTAAGGGAAACATCTTTGGAACGGATTATAATATTTCAATTTTATATAAAGGATAATATTTGCATTTCTATCTTTTCTTGAATTTTCGTTTACCATTTCAGCAAACGATATGACTTTGAAAGGGAACTGAAGTCTTTTGTAGATATTGCCTCGGAGATCGAACAGCAAACAGCGCCTACCACAATGGAAGAACTTGGTTTATCTTTCGACAAAAGTTATTATAAAGCAAAGAAAGAGGTACAGTTCATTCCAATATACACAAGCCATGCCCTAATTCATCTCTCAGTCGGAATCGTTTCCTACGGATTACCTAAATTAGTATATCAGTGGTGGTAAAATTCCACACGTCACATTTCTGAATAGCATAGAAGTGTCCATTCTATTTTTTAAAAATATTGATATCGCTATCTGTTCCTAACCATGTAATCGAACCCAACTTCAGCAAACAAAAAATGTAAACTCCTCGACTTGCAGTCAACATTTTTAAAGAATAAATAGTGTTTTGACAATATAATGAAAATGTGTGAACATTGTATACAAGATATTTGTACAATGGTATACATTGAAAAGACAAGTTTTAAAATATGTTGTGATAAGACTCTTGTTTATACATCTGTCTTATAAATCAACCATTTACATTTCAAAGCGTTGAGTTATAAATTCTTTATTTGCAATTACTCTGTAAAGACAGATGTTGTATATCATCATGGGTACACTATTTTAAAAAATTCATTGACTCAGGTTGTGAATTCATGTTTTTTTTCCAGTGATTTTGAGAATGACATGTATACAGTAGTTATTTTATACAGGAGAAGCCAAAATTCTGTTTTCATGCCTTTACCATTATAATTGATAGCATTAAAATTAGTGTTTTCATATAATTCGATTACCGCAGATTTCCTTGAGCCAAGAGGTAAGGAAAATTTTGACGACTCGAGGGCAGTATAGAAGCCAGAGCATGGTGAAGCAGGTGTGTGTATTTTTATATGTCTTACTTCAGGCATTCGTTTCTAGCCGTCTTTCCAAATAAAGACCTCGTAGAGTGTTGATGTGCCAACAGTCTTTTGCTGAATCACAGTAATACAATTCCAGGTTTGAATTCACTACAAATTGCAGTCACTTTCTGTATCAAAGAATATTATCAGAGCACGTTTGTATTTAACAAGAAAATAATCTCTTGAATTAAAATATTTGAAGAAAATATATTCAAGCCCGAAATAATACTGGACACAACATATAATACAACTTGAATGTGCTAGAACTTATAGCACGAATGAAAAATCTTCTCAGTTACAAGATTATATAATTCTCTTCTTGACCTCAGGTCACAAATTAGCATTTCTAAAAAAAACTATTACCTAATGGAAAATAACCTTCTAGAATTATCCTGATGTTTACAAAATACAATATATTAGTTATTATTGAAAACCAGAACCTGTACTAAGCCAAATACAATAAGGAAATTCCAGAACCTAGACCTAGACCTAAATAAACATGTTTCCTTCTATTAATATTAATTCTGATTTTAAACCCATAAACACATAGAATAATTTAGCTATGTATTAGTTGTTTACAGAATATATAAAAAAATCAATTTAGGTCAAGCAGAAATGAATTCAGTTTTTGACAGGGTCAAGTCCAACATACAATCTTACATTACAATAGCATGTAATGAAAAATAAAAATAAAAAACCCCAACTAACAAACATTTTAAATTAAATATACATACCATGTCGTAATAGAATAAATCTTAACTTTAATTAATTCATCTAATGGTTACATTTTATTTATGCGAGATACTTTGTGCTTCAGTAGAGAGTCACCCAAATGTTCACCATTTCACCATGTTTTCACAACAGAAGTTAAATTCGGTTACGCTTTGGTCAAATCAATGATGTCACTCTATGATAACACAGATGGCCAAAACGACCAAATGATGACCAAAGGTGAAATATATTTCTAGTCATCGTCGCTAAAACAAGATCAAGTCTCCAACGGCCTATATACAGGTCTCTGAATTTAGACACAGCGTTTGAAACCATCAATACGAAAACTTTGGAAATGTCAGAATGTAGTGTTAGTACAAACATTAAGTTAACACACAGTAGACATCTGCCCAAACGATAAAAGGCCACCGTGTTTACCGTGAGAATAACAATTATTCATACTCAGCATTTTGCCAATTTTCCATTCTTTTGTTGGAAAGAATTACGTGTTACGAGTGTGATCTTATATTCGAAAGGTGTTTCAAAAACTAACCCAGACTACGTGTCAAGCAAATCAAACCCAGATCACGTGTCAGTCAAATCCGATACAGTACTTGGAAAGGTTTCGATTAAGAAAATCTTTAAAGATAGTTTTATGATTCTAACTTGATTGGAATTAAAGTTAATCAATGTCAAAGTAATGGAACATAAACCGAATCCTGAGTTGCATGCTCAAACAATTTCAAAATTCTAGGCTTTATTTAATAATTAGCTTGATTTACATGTGCTCATGAAATGTCTAAATATCAGTAGGATTTGCATGTACTCATGACCTATCTAAATATTAGTAGGATTTACATGTACTCATGGACTGTCTAAATATTTGCAGGATTTACATGTGCTCATGGCATGACTAAATATCAGTAGGATTTACATGTACTCATGAAATGTCTAAATATCAGTAGGATTTGGATGTACTCATGACCTATCTAAATATTAGTAGGATTTACATGTACTCATGGACTGTCTAAATATTTGCAGGATTTACATGCGCTCATGGCATGACTAAATATCAGTAGGATTTACATGTACTCATGGAATGTTTAAATATCAGTGGGATTTACATGTAATCAAGGCCTATCTAAATATTAGAAGGATTTACATGTACTCATGGAAATTCTAAATATTAGCAGGATTTGCATGTACTCGTGAACTATTTACATATTAGTAGGATTTACATGTACTCATGGGCTGTCTAAATATCATTAGGATTTACATGTACTCAGGACATGTCGAAATATTAGTAGGATTTACATGTACTAATGGAGTGTCTAAATATTAGTAGGATTTGCATGTACTCATGGACTGTCTAAATATTAGAAGGATTTGCATGTACTCATGGCTTATCTAAATATTAGTAGGATTTACATGTACTCATGAGATGTCTAAATATCAGTAGGATTTACATGTGCTCATGGACTGTCTAAATATCGTAGGATTTACATGTACTCAGGAACTATTTAAATATTAGTAGGATTTGCACGTACTCATGGACTATTTTAATATTAGCGGGACTTACATTTACTCATGGACTGTTACATGTACTAATGGACTGTCTAAATATCATTAGGATTTACATGTACTCATGGCATGTTTAAATATTCGCAGGATTTACATGTACTCATGGGCTGTCTAAATATTAGCAGGATTTACATGTACTCATAGACTGTCTAAGTATCAGAAGGATTTACATGCACTTATTGACTGTCTAAATATTAGTTAAATTTACATGTACTCATGGATTGTCTAAATATTAGTAGCATTTGTATGAACTGATGCTTGCTATTAAGTTACATCAAATGCCATAGTCTGTATTGCATCAATCAAACATTGGTCTTCACATAAGATCAAGTCTAGAATCAAGAGAATAGATTGTATGAAATTTAAGATTAGATTGAGTTGGACCAATGCATGTTTTATGTCTAGACTATATGAAATGTTGGTGAAAATAAGTCCTTTTAAATGCTCATTTTGGCAACTAATTAGCTTAGAACATGAGATATGTAATGTCTCCCATTCCAAAATGTTATATATTGGAATCAGTACAATGATTTTGCACCAACGTATTATACATGACGAAAATCAAAGTGGAAATATAACATTTTAAACTTGAAAAATAGTGTTTTCCTACTGTCTCTATGATTTAGAGATTTGGTAGTAATGGGGTATTTTATGTAAGTGGGTGGGGTTGAAATCATTTTAATACAATGGTCAGTATTAGTGTATATTCTCAATCCTTATAGACTGCTAGGCTATATTCCCAATACGTTATTACTGTATATTCAAAATTTCAATAGGCCATGAATGGACTTCAGACCCTTCGTTTCCTCTCTGAGTATCCACTAAAGACACAGGAGAAATTATGCACAGTAGCCTGGTACCAAACGTAAGTAGCATAGGACCTTTCCTGTGATTCATTTTGCTGTCTTTGCTTCTTTTGCTTCGAAATGTAAAATATGAAGACAATAAACCTTTTATCTGAGATTAATTGCACGAGAACATATTTAAGATACAGGTGATTTGTCTTTGGAAGATCCTTAAGCTATTGTCCTGTATCTGACACGAGAAAGAGTTAATGGTACTGAGTATCTGACACGAGAAATCATTCATGGTGCTCAGTATCTGACACGAGACAGCGTTCGTGATGCTGAGTATCTGACAAGAGAAAGGGTTAATGGTGCTGTGTATCTGACGAGAAAGCATTCATGATGCTGAATATCTGACATGAGAAAGCGTTCAAGATACTGAGTATCTGACACGAGAAAGCATTCACAGTACTGAGTATTAAATGATTGGTGGTAAGATCACCTCTCGTTGAGACACATTTCAAATTATTTCGGACAAATCTTTTCCTCAGGAAGATATTTCAGGTTCTTATAGACATTTATGATGTACATAGCGTTGAGAAAATTAATTTTTTTAAAAATGTATTTTAATACATTTTCATTTGCTGTGTTGTTCATTTTTATACTTTGCTAGAGTCTGGCCTTAGCGATCTGTTGTCTTTGTCTATGGCTATTTGCGGTGATAAATCACTCAGAGACTTTTTTCCATTGTCGATTCTTTTGTCATCTACCAAAGGACACTCATTTGTTTTTGTTGTGTGTGTGTGTGTATGTATATATATATATATATATATATATATATATATATATATATATATATATATATATATATATATATATATATATATATATATATATATATATATATATATAGATAGATAGATAGATAGATAGATACTAAGAGTTATAATGACTCAAATTCAAAACGGTTTTCCAACTTTACGTTAACAAGATCTTCCGCAAAAGAATAAACATTTTACATGTACAAAACAAGCACTAGACACAAGATCTATGACAAATTCTGGACTCAGCTCTACTGTAGCATGTGGTCAGAAGCAGTTCTCAGTGTAGTCCTTAATGACGAGGAATTGGATCTGACATTTTGCTGGGCCAAAGATACTCCGATAGCTAGCTCTAGAGGTTCATCCTATTCCTTTCATATTGTTTGCGTCAGTGCAAGGAATCTATTCATTGCAAGGGAAAGTACTAACAAATTGCTTTATCGAGCACAATAAGGTATGTTACACAGTGAATATGATTTGTCATCAAATCTGGTTGCATTTTTTCAATATTTCCATTTCCTATGATATTCTTTCCATTAGTTCAAACTTACTCTGATATCACCTTCAACGAATATGTTGCGTCAGTGGATGCATGTGGAGATGTATTTTCTTGTGTTTGATTGATTTTCATTATTTTACGCTATGCCATATTCAGTTCTCGTCTTCGAGTAATGTTTCAATTAGTGAGTATGTGTCTTTTGTTGATTATTTTAAAATGTCACCAGAAGTTTAAATAGGACACCATTCACTCAGATAAAAAACAATTTTGTTATACAGATGAAAATGATATTGCTTTCAATTATAGTTTACTTCTTTCATGCACAATGACAAGTGAAACGGGTTATTTTGCAAATATAACGTCGCTAATATTTTTCAGAATAGAGACAAAGAAAACTATTATCAAACAGGGGCACGATGCCGAGTCCTTTTACCTAATTTTATCCGGAAATGGTTTGTATGGTTTGTGTGAAATATATTTTTGAAATGAAGTTATTTTTTACTTTTTGTTTTTTGTTTTCTTTGTGCTTTTGGGGGGTGGGTGGGTTGCAATTTATCATTTCCTCTTTTCTTTTCTGTGGTTCAGTTGTATCCATATATAATGTAATTGAATTGTCAAGTGTCCACTTATTACCACAAGACATTACCAAATATTTAGGACATTAGAAATTGCAAGCGCCCACAAAAAGAGAAAATATACCATTCCAGTTTTCTGCTGAAACTGATTTTCTCGATAATAAGAGCATACGTTTTTGATAACCTTTTGATAAGATTTAAATTTTTAAAAACAAACGCAACTGACGCGGTTTGCATTGTACTCCTTAATAATTGACGCAGCGATTGTTTGAGTGTGCCTCCCATCAGAGCCACTAACCGTCGATTACAACGGAAACCCTGAACGTACTTTTGAATTCCTATTGAATACTTTATGCTTTAAAACTGAGATTTTAAACCTAAAACTTATGCCAGACTTGTATTTTAGACTCCATGCTTCAGATTTGTAAATAAAAGCTTTTTGGGACCTTCATTCTTAGACTTCATGCTTTGGTTTTCAGACCGCAGACTCCAACATACAATGTGAGCTCTGGAGTCTGAGACAAAAGTCAAAAATGTGAAGTACGTGGTTTGAAGTCTTGAGTTCCTTCAAGACTTTCGTGCAAGTCTTATGTCTGACGCCTGTAGTACTAAGCATAAAACAGGATATCGAAAGTCCCTCCAGTAATTCTGTAATGTAATTTTTCGACCACATAAAAAGTTCGCCTAAGAGAAACATTTACTTTGTTAAGCGGAAGCAACAGAAATTCACATTTTACTGTGGGCACCTTTCTGCCAAGATGGTTTTGATCTTTTGCTTCTTTGTGAAATTATTTTTTTCTGAAGTTTTAATTACAGTGTGTTCTTATTTATAACACCTAATGTTTTCTTCTACTCTTCGTTATCTTCAGAACTGAAGAAAAGTAGAAAGCTTTCGTTCGATCAAAAGTATCATTAAGGCAATTTTTAGAAAGCTGTTTATTATGATTAAGTTTCATTGAAGATATTTATTGCTCTATTTATTATGTTCTGTAGAGCTTTTCTTTAAATAATAACGTCTTTTTGAATTCATTTCATTTCAATAATTGTTTCGGCGATTTAGAGCGAAGAAGCGAAATCTGGTGTAACTATACAATCGCAATACTGCCAGGTGACTAACAGTCTTTCCTACTGCTTCAATTGCTATATACTGTTTACACCATGTGCCTTTGACGGGCTCTCAAGACGCATAAAGGCACTTTTAGCTCGCATTGCTACAGACTTAAAAGAGTGGAAATTATACTAGTTTAAACAAACATATACTCTTCAGTTACAAAATTCAACTTCAAACATAAAGTAAAATAGTTCTTCAAAGGACAAACAATCGGCTATGGTTATTGTCAAAGCTGAATATATCGGACCTCCAGTGAATAAACGTATTTCGTTAGAAATCAGAGGCTTGATACTTTATTTGCATAATACTTTGATTTGTCTCAATGAATCACCGTTCGATAAATATCTTGCTCATTTTCTTTCCCTTCTTCCTCTCCTTTGTCTTCTCTACCTTCTACGGTCTCCGGTTTATATATTATAAGTGCGCTATCTCATATATCTATTATGTAAGCATATGTGATAGTCGCATGAATTATTAAACTGTGTTTTGTGTTTTACCGGACTACAAAGAGAACAAACAACAAGAGGTTAATAATAAGTGAACAAAACTCCGGTTTAAGGACTGATGATTTCTGTCCGTCTTTCAATCCGCCAGTCCGTCAAGAGACAATACTGATGCTAGGGTTTGCGTTTAGACACCTTCTCGGACACAATTGCTTGTGGGATAACATGGCTTTTTATGATAATAGTTTGTGATGAATACTACAATAATTATGAAAATTAAGTCATTGTGACCCATATTTCAGTTGAGTGACTTATGCTTACCTTTGCATTATGTTTAGTTTCCAAGGTTGGGATTGCGCTTAGCTCAGTTTCTTTGACACTTTGCATGCAGAATCGTGTAACGTGGGATAAATATGCATCATAAAAGTTTCTACACCTTTAAGTAGAAGCTGGTTCGCTGTAACCTATATGTCCCATTTCAGTGACATGCAATAAACCGTGCCTTTTGTTTTGTTTCTTTGGCACTATTTCCTCTAGAGTCGATTAACTTGGTATGTGGATGAGTCGCCAAGAGGCAAATATATACCAATTTGACCTATATTTCGTATTCCAGTGATTGGCATTAATCTTTCAGTGTAACGCCTTTTATGAGGCAGTTCTGCTTTCAGAGTCATGCTATATTTGTTCCTGGTATGTGGATGGTTTAGTTTTTGGTGTCTGAGGCCATTTTCACCACAGGATATACAGCGGCCAATATGTTTGATCGAGGAAGAACATCGGAAGACTACGGCAAGAACCATAAACCCACAGGATTTTCTCGCATGCCTACATTGGTCCAGCTGAGACTCGAACTCAAATGGACAGCGGTGAGATGTGTGATGATCTGTTATGGCGTGCGCCTAAGACCACTTGGCCACTCGGGGCCCCATTTGGTATGTGGGTGCCTCATGAAAAGTACAACACCCTTCAATAAATTGTAGATCTGTCCAATAATCTACGTGTACCTTTGTCATTTTCGTAGACAGTTATCGCAGATTGATGTAACTTGATACATAGGATGTACTACACGATGTAGACAAAACAAAACTTTATTATCCAGCCGTATCGTCATTCGCGTATTTCTTACTGATAAACATCGGTTTATTCCTTTGAGAAATTAGCTACTTGAATAAAATTGCATGAACATTATGTAGTTAGAAAATTCCTTGAATGAAGAGAATATAAACTTTAGGATAAAAGACGAGTATCCATTCTACTTATATAAGTTTATACTTACATTTTACTAATATGTATATTTGCATATAATTTATTGTCTATTACTTAAGTAATTGTTTACAATATGGCATATTTTTTATTTTTCAGCATTTATGAAGAAAATTACTCGAGACGAGAAAACCAAGGAATTAAAGGTGCACACAATCGCACGTCTGGGAAAAGGCCAAAGCTTTGGAGTAAGTTGGTTACAAGCATATTTCCCTCAAACTTTTTTAAAACAGGTAACGATCGGAGCATCTGGGCTCAGCATAATACGATGGATCGATATGTATGGGTCGATATGTAGAAATATTGTAAAGATTGTTGTAGGGCTATTTACTCAGTTAATTCCCAGGAATAAAAATCTGAACAAAATAACGTCTGTACAAAGGGTCCAGCCATGTATAAAAATTCATGCAGGATGGCCATATATACGAATATTTCTGTATATTTTGTATTACCTGCGGATGATGATAGGGGCAATGCCAAATGATGACGTTTTCATTATAGAAAATGACATAGTTTTTAATGACCATTTCTACAGCCCAGTGTTGTTTTCATGATGTCTATGATATTTGCAAATATTGCAATATAAATCAATTACTTGAAAACACCAAGAAAGTGATATATCTTATGTTCTATGCTACTTTTACCGATGTTTTTAGACTTTGCACTTTTAAATGAGGAATTTATTCTTTAAATACGGATAAAAGTAAGAATTGTTTTGCAGACTTTTGGTGCCAATCAGGTTCATCTGGTTTAATTTGTTCCATTGGTCACAATATTGATTCCATAGCGATAACTAAATATATATTCCAAATGTTTTCTTAAGTGGGAGAGGGGGTACTTTAGAAATGTTGCGGGTGAACAAGTAAGTGGATTCCGATACATTCAACGGCATGCTCCAAGATATTTTTCAGTTATGTGAAATATTGCATCGATGGCTAACAGCGATATTTAAACTGTTTGATAAAATAGTCTGAACAGGGATAAAAGGCAAAACAGGCAATCATTACACTATGTGAAGGAATCAGGAACAATTACAACCAAGCAAATGCAGATTGTAAATGTAACATATAATTAAAAGAAGAAATGCCATGCAGTGTATGGTAGTTATCAAAAGCAGTAAATCAAGAGATTCGGACATTGTGGAATATTTATTCTGCAAGTTGACACCGTTTCAGTTTTCTTGGGAACTTGGGGTAAGGCACAAATTTTATTCTTTATGTTTTGTGACCTCACACATTTGAAGTTAGTAAATATTTTTTCCTTCATTTATGAATTTATGCCTTTCGTCTTCTTTAGATTTTCCTTTATCTTACAGATGTGGTATTTGGTTTTATTCATCTCTTTTTAGTAAATTGTTTTTGTTGCTGCTATTACTACTGCAGACATTATTATTATTATTATTATTATTATTATTATTATTGTTGTTGTTGTTGTTGTTGTTGTTGTTGTTGTTATTATTATTATTGGTAGTAGTAGCAGTAGTAACATCATTATGTTGTTGCTGTTGCTCGTAGTAATAGTAGCAGTAGTATTTTTATTATAATGTCATGAACACTGAGTTATACTTTGTATTCATCACTATCTTAGATCGAATTGCATGTGTAATTAATTCCTCATTCTATTAGATTTTTTTTCAGTAGTGTTATTCCATTGCTACAACCTCCATTTTTGTTAAACATACCATCGTCACTTGATACCGCCATCACTTGATCCTGTGCAACTGACCCGTTTATGTCCTAATATACACTCATTAATCACATTAAATAACCAATCCTTGGTGCTGCTCCATACTACATCTTGCACTAGACTAAATTACCCTTGATTATATTAATCTTCGCTTAAATGTAACAGACAGTGAAGCAAGAAAAGTTGTTTCAAAGCCGGCCAGCTTAGTAATGGAAGAAGTTATTTCACTTTTACTCTTTATTTCAAAGCGATTTGAAAACGTTATCATCATTTTGTACAATTACATCACATTCCTCTTCAACCGTCACTCGTTAAGTCTGAGCAACCGCTGTGCACTGCATTATTCAACTACCAACCAGTTGGACTACCAGAAAAGCGCACAGAAATAGTCAGCTTTATCAATAATCCGGATACTGGCATCTTTATGCTGTCACTACTCTACGTTTTAAAATATGCAACAGAAGGAAGTGCAACCAACAATTTAAGTAATATCAACAAGCAATTTATTTATCTACAGTGCAAAATGAAAATTTAAAACATCACTTATAGTACTGTTAATTGAATCCGAAATGATCCTAAATGTCATATCCCAAGTTCATAAGTATTGAATGTTCGGAAACTATAGAATGCCCCGAATGAATTCCACTAGTCTTGAATGTCCTGATGTAAAAACAAATGACACAGTCCAAGATGTCTTTGAATGAGTTTGCAATAATCCTGAAGTAGTGTGTATAAATTAAAAAAAAATCAATGAGCACTTTAATAATTCGAATGAATGTTTATTTTATATCTGACAGGCGGATCAAAAATGGGAATGAAAAGTTACTTGTTTATCAAATTCCTAATTATTCACATTTTCACTTAACCTATAACGTAATATAATGCGAAGATTTCCAACGGAAAAACATCGTTTAACTGTTAAGCCCTGTTTTTGGAGAAGTTCCAACATTCTGAAATATCGAAATTCGATAGGAGGCAGCCGTATTATACTGGTAGATTTCAATTTTCGCTTTGACGATCTTGGAACCCCATACACATCAAAACCCTGAGATTATATTCACATTTTCAATCCCTAATAGTCATTTAGGCAATCTACCCATAAACATAGTCACATTTTAAGACTGGATTCTTCATACGCCTAACAGTAATATTCAACAGTCTTCATTGGTGTCCCACGAACTTGCAGCATGTCACCTATGCGTCATATGCCATTTGGCGTAACAGTCCCTAATCCACTGTCTTTGTTTGCTACTAAAAAAAAACATTAATGCATGACATCCAAGCACACCTAACAACTTTGCTGCGTCCCATAGCTGAACGATTTGATAAGTGTTTGCGCTCATTGCTTTACAAACATGCTCCATTATGCACAGTATCCATTCAAACGTGTTCTCCATGGTATAGTAGTGTTAGGGACCAACTTTGCGTTGCTAAAGGAGAACTCTCTATGATTGAGAGGATTTGATTTTCATCCGGTCTCGCTATTCATAAGCAATACTTCAGTACTAAGATCAATGAAAGTTCCAGCTGCACGTCGAGTGTTTCTATATTACTAACAAGATATGTCAAGAAACAGATTTACGTCCCTTTCAACAACCTTCTCTTTAGTCGACCTTCCGGATCTGCTTGCAAATTTATTCTCTGATAAATTGCCAACGATTAAGAGATGAACTTGACAACCCTGTTCTAATCGACTCATTGTCAACATACAATTGTGATACAGAATTTCAAAGACAACCGTAAACAACATTTGAGACCGTTTCTACGAATTTCTTTTCTACAAAAACTACCATACTGGTTACTAATCTCACATTTATGTAACAAAATCTTAGGAAAAGTTGTTTTTGGTAACTTATATCTGATTTAAATTTAAATAGTCATTTTTAGCAATTTACAGCCCACGCAATAGTGCAGAAACTGCCCTTCTGAAAGTAGTTAACTACGTTCTCACTGATTTAGATAGTGGAAAGATTACAGTCCTCACACTACATGACTTATCTGCAGCATTTATTACTTCACTGTCTCTAGTATATTTTGGCACTCGTCATATAGCCATTCTATGGTTCAAGTTGTACGTATCTGAAAGGACACAGATTGCTTTAGCGTTCAACAGGGTTCGATTCTTGGGCCTGTTCTCTTAATTAAATACACTACAGAAGGTGTCATCATCCAATTGTACATTGATATCACCCAAATATACAAATCGGATCACCCAAATCATGTTGATTCTAACATCCAAGGCGTAGAGAGGTGCATTTCTGATGTAAAGTCATGTATGACATGTATCAAGCTGCGGATGAATAACGATACAACTGAAGCTATTCTTATCACCACACAAAGACCTTCTCATTCCTATTCTTTTCCTCAAACAATTAGTATCAGAAACACCAACAGTAACTTCAAGCAAACAGTATGAAACCTAGGTGTCTCGACAGTATTTTCTCATTAAACCAACATGTCATGATCATATGCCAGACTGCATACCTGAGATGAGACTCATCCGCTCCATTCGCAATTTTCTTTCTTTTGATGCCACTGAAACACTTGTGCGTTCCATAGTGCTTTCTAGAGTTGACAATTGTCATTCGTTTCAAAACGTTCAAACCCTAGCTGCTCGGATCGTCCATGGAGTACCACTAACTGATCACACACACACACACACACACACACACACACACACACACACACACACCGCTTTGTACCCTCTTATAGCTAACCGTTCGCACCAGAATCAAACACAAATCTGTTGTCTTTGTTTAATTTCGCTGACTGCCTCCAGCCCAAAATACCTATCTGACCTCTCCCATATGTACGCCCATTCTAGATGTCTACACTTCTCTTTTGACTCTTATTATCATTGTTCCAACTAGCGAAACCAAGTACCACGGAAAACGTACCAGGGACCAGCTACCTGGAAAGAATTGCCTCTTGAATTTAGACACAATGACACTGTGATCTCATTCAGGTGTGCTCTTCAAACTCATATACTTAAACTGCAATAACAGATTTAAGACATAACAACGTTTCCTTACCTTGAATTATGTTCAGTATGCTTTTCGTTGTAATTTCGCTGTGATTGTTTTTGTTGTCTTGTCTATCTCTATATGTCTTTATGTTGCAATAGATACCGCAAAGCTCTTAGTTTTTGGAAAGATTAAATGCTTCATTAAATCTTTATTATTATTATTATTATTATTATTATTATTATTATTATTATTATTATTTAAACTGTAGAGTGTTTTAAATTTTATCAAGGAAAAAGGAAGAATATTTCTGATTTTCTACATATGTTTGTAATGATTACTTCTATTACCTGTGTGATATTATTATCTGTGTCATGCATATTCTTTAATTTTAGTCATGATATTCAAGTAGCCAATAATTGTGTTGATTATTAGATCTGAGGATATTTTGCCCATCTTAAAGAAAATAAATTGATTTGGAGGCAAATCTATCTATTATATCTGCAAACAAATTGCTGGAGTTTATTTTAACAAAGGTTCATCGTCTCATTCCATTTAAAACGAAGAGAGAAAATGATCCTGAATTATTACTTGGTGACCTATCAATGATCGGCAGCCACCTCCCACCCATCCACCCCCTCTCCACAGGCTTTCTGGGGGTTTTTCACCTGTGAGATTAGTGCTAATACTGAGAGCTGTGGAGAACAAAATCTATTTTGTATTTGTTTTCTAATGAACCTGAAAAAGTTTGATCTTGAACACTGTCTACAGGAGGTTGGTCTAATCTTCAACACGAAGAGAACGGCCACAGTGGAGAGTGCATCGCCTATGGAAGTTCTTGTTATAGGGAAAGAGGACTTCATCCGGATATTCATGGATTCGGAGCATCCAGATAAAGAAGCGGAACACATTGGGTTTCTCAGGTAATTTGCGTCCTAAGTTAAAAATCTGGTTAATCTTCACGTAAGTTGGTGTCTAAAACTATTCAACAAAGGATATCGTTTCCCTCTGTACTTTATTGTCTTCTATTGTTTTCCTGCACGAGTTTTACAGAAATGCTTGTCTCTTGTATTCATAGTAGGTTTTGAAATATTTACAAGAAACTTTTATTTCGAAGTTGTGCGAGAGATTCCAATTGAAAAACCGCATACTACAGCAGAGTGTGTATGACATGCTTTCTCGACCTTGCTGCCAATCCTCTCCCCCAGCCTTGTCATTTGCTCCACTTAATCAAGCAAGGAATTAAAGAACTGATGAAAATTTAGTCATATTGTGGGAAAATGTTGATTGTATTTCACTGTGCTACTGGAACTATATATATATAACAACTGATGTGAGGAAAATAATGAAGGTGTTGGGACTAAGTATTGGGTGTTGATTATTGCTACATCACGCATCAAGTAATTCTCTCCCGATCATGGGCTGGTCTCATTCCTATTAGTTGAATATTGATGCCCTAACTAAATCAGAAAGATATGGTACAATTATTATTCTTAGACCTTGATATTAATATTCCGTAAAATAAATATATTGTATGTCCTACTTTAGCATGTATGTCACACAATGTCAGAGAGAGCAAAGTTAGATTGTCATTTTGAGAAAGACAGAACCATTTTACTCCATTGCACTTATGTGAGATAACTGCTGGAACAAGACAGGGGTAAGAGTTCTTTAATTATGTCACTACATATACATTTTGAATGACGTGCAAAATTTTTAAGATGATCTAGATATGAACTAACATAACATCACATGTTGCCATGTTGTTTTGAAAGCTTGACATAAGTTACAACTCTTATGTAATACACCAATCACAGCTAGTTTTGTTGTTTATTTCTGAATAAATGATCCCTACACTTGCGCAATGTGGTACCGTTATACCATATATGTTATGATGCAAACTGTGGAGGGTGGTGTGAGCGTTCGTCATGATGCAAAAAGGATGTTATCACATGGTCAAAGGCGATCATCCCACAGGTCAATTTCCCAATGAAAATGACAATGCTTATTTTGTGTTAAATTATTCAGTCGCATTCGGGTATTTGCTTATTTATCTATTTTAGACATGTGCCAATATTCCAGAATTGGCCTATAGAGAGCATCAAAGAGGAACCAGGAAGTTGCCTTATCAACTACTTTAAGTATGTATTATAAATAATTGTGAACACTAACGGATTCAGGAAAGAAACCTGTTAATATTTTATGCATTCAAACAATGCACTTTCTTGAACGTATGGATCATTGAAAAACACTCATTTTCTTAGTGTTTGTAGTCGCGCAAAGTGTTCAGAATATGAATATATAAAACGATAATTTCAACATCTGATTAGGAAGATTGAATATTTAAATTTGAGATTTGTTCCTACTTAGTACATGCCTTTCTCTTTAAAAACGCGCAAAAGTTTGAAATATGGAAGTAAAACCCAGCAAGGTCACCTCCTCGAAACGCTTTGCTGATCATTCTTCAGTATAGAGGCAAAAAGGCAGCCGTAGACAAATATAAAGTGAATTCATTATTTATATTTGTAATTCTTTTAGGCACGTGAAAAAGATTCAAATTTTCTTAAAAGACATATGCAACTGATATATCATCTTGCTCACACAGTCAAGTCAAGCATTTTTCTTTCTTATCAACAGGCGAGGAACGCTCGTTACTGATAACGATCAAAACAGTGAATGGTTTTACATAGTCAAGTCGGTAAGAACTTCTGTCTGTCTGAATGACAAAGCATCTATGTATCACTCTTTCTGAATTCCGATTGCATTTAAAAAAAGCACATGCACAGGAGAAAATATGCGTCAGATTAAAGAAGAATGGCACAAAAATGGCATATGATGCCAACCAAAAGCATAGTTTCAGCAATGTTAAAGAAAAGTGTTTTGCAAAACGTT
Organism: Megalonaias nervosa; assembly: GCA_016617855.1. NCBI lineage: Eukaryota > Metazoa > Mollusca > Bivalvia > Unionida > Unionidae > Megalonaias > Megalonaias nervosa. Next base: position 29,110 of record JAECUM010019888.1, read on the forward strand.
TAGGAAGATGAACTTTTCCAAAACAAAAGTAAATATGAAGGACAAGATGCTAATATTAGGCACAAAGTTTAAAATTATGTAACAGGTATGCAAAAGAGAAGATAAATGTACAAGACAACAACTCCTTTGGAAAATGGTTGCACTTTGTTAAACAAATTACATTCGATTAAAGTGTCTAAAATTTTCACTGAGTTGTATCGAACTAATAACATTACAATACTTCAGTCTCAAGCGGTGAAAGTCGACATACACGACAAGACTATTTTCCTCTGTCGGCGGACATCGGAATGGTCTGCAGTGTGGTCGAGGTTCATACTTCAGGAGGTATACACGAGGCCAGTTGAGTGTTCTATATGTGATTGACAAAACACCAACTTATAGCAGCGATTTGTTCTCTTCAAAGGATGCCACTGTCCGATGGAAGTTTTGATGTTCTGAAGCTTGTTTGCTGAGTTTTCCTTTAGTACAAAAAATACGCAGATTTATATAGCATCTGTCACCAGTATGTTGAATCTTCAATTCGAAAACGGGCGACTGCAGGACAGCTTTTGTCGTTTATCTGCATTTTCATTACATCTCATTACTGTAAATATCAATGTGATAACGCATCGTACGACTATATATTCATTAAAAAGTATACTCGAGTTAAAATTAATGTGAGATAAATTTATTCAAATAACGAACAAATGAATATATGCTATGTCAATGGTATAATAAAAGGAGTTATTTTTTTATTGGAAAGTTATATCTTAGACATAAAGGAGGAAAACGTGTGCAAACAAAGAGAGAGAGACAGACAGTCAAACAGAGACCGAGAGAGACAGAGACAGAAGGAGAAAGACTTTGTTTTTGATAACATAATAGCATTTGGGTGACAAACACACCATACATAATTCTGAAATTCTAATTATATTTTCGATGGAAAACTTTGTGTAAACTGTTTTTAAGACAAATTTGTACACGATTTTCTTATGACCTATTGTTAGGGTACATGTGAAGTCATGAAAACACTAAAGGCAGTCAAGGCCAGAAAACCGAATGAAATCAAACCCAAGGAAGACCCCGTGTCCGAAATTAATCTGTCAGGACTTGGGATGCCAAATAATGGTGACTAAAACTTCTTTTAAGTTAATTTATAAATTATTAATCAATCGATTGATTTCTATTTGTTAATGACTCGTTTATTATACTCACTTTTAATGCTTTTTAATTGGAAGCAGGGCAGTGTTATATTAATACCAGTCATCATCATTTGGTTTTAAACATGTTTCAACACAATATAGTCAATAATGCATTGTGTTCTCATGTTCAACAGAATCTAGCTATTAATGTCTTGTGTTCTTGTTCTAAGCATAATATAGTTATTAATAATTTATATTCTTATTTTCAACAGAATATATTTATTAATGTTTTGTGTTCTTATTTTTTACAATCGTCATTATTTGAGCATACTTTGTTTTCGTCATAAGTGAGATTTCAAATCCGCTGATGGCAGTCAACTTACTACTGATTTAACATTATTAGTTATTAGATGAATGATTAATACTTTTATAGATATGCTTATGACTAAAAGTGAACATATACTAAGCTAATGATATAGATACTAAAATAACCATTGTCAAATATCACAAGATCTTTGTCACTTAAAAATATTATAGGACCAAGAATAGACACTGGGAGACGAAGACCGAAGAGAAACCTGTGCAGAGTAAAATATTACCTAATCATCAAATCTCTTTCTGTCTCACTGTCTCTGCCTCTGTATATTGTGTATGTATATACGTATATAAGTGTGTGTGTGTGTGTGTGTGTGTGTGTGTGTGTGTGTGTGTGTGTGTGTGTGTGTGAAAACTATTAGATGCATTTATGTAATTATTTATATGTGGATAATGAAAGCAACTGATGTCGCTAATGAGCCAAAAACTGTAGTAATAGAACACTTTGATGCCTTCTTTTTACGTGCCTACATGGAACATAATGAGATTATGGCTGGTGACAGGAATAGAAAATCCAGATGCCATATGTATACGTAAAATTGAAATGTTCATTTGCAAATATTTAGGTTTTATGATGGTATAAATAATAAACACAAACAGGACAACTGCCGTTTTGGAATACAAGCCCACCCCAACCAAATTAAAGAAAAAATATAAGATATTAAAAATAAAACATAGATAAAACTTTCATGTATTTTAAGACATGACATAATGACTACATACATTATATTTCCACCCAACCATATATACTTTTATATTTTAAGAAGATAGCACGAGCTCTTCAATATTGCCAGGTGTTGATAATTGGCCAGAACAGTTGCCGGACAAGTTTTAAAAGCCGTTTACCAACATTTACCAAAATTACTTTAGATTATGTCTTTATTGCTGGTTTTATGATTACAGATGCCCCCGACAAAATCCACGATTCAAGAGAAATACAGACTTTCCTCCAGCTCTGATGAAAAGGAAGATTATCATAAGAAGCAATCACATGTCGTTGTAAACGTAGAGATCCTCCAGTCCAAAGACGTCTTTGTAAATATTATATTTAAGTGTGTGTGTGTGTGTGTGTGTGTGTGTGTGTGTGTGTGTGTGTGTGTGATTTTAACGTAGCTTTAAAAATACAGTCATATCGCTAAGATATCTGCAGTGTGGCAGTTTATAGTGATGTCTAGCACTTGTTCATCATGCCGAAGACATGCAGCATTATGTCCCACTCAGTCGCATTATCCTGACATCAGCCCGACCAGTCCTAATATTAACCTCTTAATGATGTGCACCTAGCGAGGCAGTTGCAAGTACCATTTTACAAGTCTGTGGTATGACTCGGCCAGGGTTCGAACCCGCGACCTCCCGCATCCGAGGCGGCATCGTCGCTAGCTAAGGTTCAGACGTAGATAGGGTTATCACATTGAAACCTTGGCTAGCGAAGATGCCAAGTGGACGCTCTAACCACTTAGGCCACTGGAACGTTATTATGCTTACAATTTTCAGCATCCGTTATTTTATTATGTACATTCTTTGAAGTGTGCGTGTGAATAAATCAAAGTTGCTCAGACAAACAAAAAATCATTATTTCTGGGAAGCATTGTCTATGACAAAATAAAAGACATCAGTGGCTTCTAGTGAGATACATTCATCTTAAATTAACAGGTCATATCGAGGCAAGTTTTAGATCCAATTTTTCCACAATCATTGTTTTGAAACAAATTTAGCGCACTCGAGATACAACAACTGTTATCAGATTGTCTTGTTGTCTCTTGTTGTTAGTATTTAGGCTTAATGCCGTCTTTTACGATAAACTATACGTGGCGGCCAGTAGCATTCTCACATAACCACAGTGCCAGGGCCCGAAACTTGAACCCACTCGGAGAGAGGTGAGATGGCAGTGATCTTAAAAGGCGAGCCCTATGAATCAATCGGCCACCCGGGGCCCTCCTCTTGTCTGAGCGCCTCTGATGCTTTATATACTGCGATATACTGTTTCCACTCTATGTGATCCAATGGTAATGCAGAACTGCCCGAAGGGATCCAAATATCAATGACGTAGAAATATCAGATTAATATAATGCATGCTAAGTTTTGCCATTTAAAAAAGATAACGGCGTTTTTTGTTAAACTGTTACGCAGATGATAGCCAGGAAACATCTCGAATCAATATTTTCAACTAATATTTTAGAAACTTATTTCGATAAGATCGTTAACAATAAATGTACATGTTTCTAGCTTTTTAGTTACGTGTACGAGTTCAATGTATTTGTTCATAGAGGATAATTACGTCATGACTCAAAATTTTACTAACATGAAGAGGTTCATTCTCACCAAAGACTACTGATAGGTCAAACGTATGTCATACTTAAATTATATCCAATCAAATTGCTCGAATATATCTTAAGTTTGATTGGTAAAATCTGAGCCAGATACGGGACAATTCGTCGCTAATGCATATAAGAATTATTAAAGATATTATTTTAAAGATGTGACACAAACATGGGCATCTAAGGAACTGTATTTTATATGAAAGTCTCTTATATAAGTGAAGGAGTATCGCTGCAAATAAGGATTCTGAGGATTCATGAATTAGATTGCCTTTCACACGATGACCATGTTAACTTGTCACAGATTATAGTAATACATTATGCATTGCTGGGTCGGAAAATTCAAAGGTGTCCTGTCTTTCAGAATTAAACTAAAACACATATATCTTATTACTACTGCAAATTCTCTCTCTCTCTCTCTCTCTCTCTCTCTCTCTCTCTCTCTCTCTCTCTATATATATATATATATATATATATATATATATATATATATTGTTCTTTAAATTATCTTTAACATTTCCATGGTCGTGTTAGTGTCAGCTGTAACCATGCAGTATTGCATAAAGATTTAAAACAATCTATAATATAAACCAGTCAAGAAAGAGGACTGAAATTCTTTACGTGATAATATTCCACAACAGCTGCATTTGTGTCAAGAAAAAGATCACAAATTCTAACACTATTTCTTCTGCCTGTTAGGGATTGAATACATTGCTGCATGCCATGGAGGGCAAAGAATTGTACGAAGGCGAAAACGAGAGTCCTGTTATGATGCTGGTAAGTCGTCCAAAAGAGAAATACATAACATGTTGTTTACTGGCCAAATTATCGTTGTTTATTTTTGTGTCTTTTAAAGTTTAAAATGGCATACAGGTATAAGTCTGAAAGAAAGTATTCCTTTGTTACGAATTGTTTTGCACTTAATATTGTAGACCGGGTTATAGGAATTATTGTATAAATGATGAAATCGTTCAAATATTTTAATGTGACTGGGTGGCATCACTAGTGGAAATTTTAGCCTTAAGCACGCGGTATCGCAGTCAAATCTAAGCAAAGAATCAAACTAATACTTCAAAAGATTACGCAAGTCTCCACGAAACAACTTTCTTTTTTAACTGGTTTGGTCAAAAACGTCACACGTTTTTCAGTTCTAATCACTGTCGTCTAAAGTTTCTTATTTTTGAATAAAACACATCTCGTAACATGTTTTACATCAAACCTTTTCATTGTCATATCTCCTATACATGTCAGTCATCAAGTAAATGCATTATTCAGTCTAGAAAAATAAACACAAATGGCTTGTCAGCCTATCCCCTCTCTTAAGTTGTTGCAAATTAACACTATAATATACAATGAATTAATTTAATTTTGTAGGTATTAGTTGTCGTACTTTTGCAAAAATGACTTTTTTGACGGTGTTTCAATTTAGAGTCTGGTGAAAGCTGTAAAGCGGTCCTATAATTTCCCCTGAAGAAGAACTTTTTGCTTTTTAATTTTTTTTTATTTTTTTTATTTTTTATTTTTTTTGAAAAGAAAACAAATGAAAAAATTTGTATCTCAAGAGTTACAAAAAAAATTTCAATCAAAACCTAATTTGTTTATGACAGACAATGCAAGCCCTCTCTCTCTCTCTCTCTCTCTCTCTCTCATACATATTATGTTCTTTTTTTGCAGGTGAGCAGAGGGGCAGAAATTATACTGTTCTCAAAAAAGATGTTTTTGAAGCATATGAATCATACGACCTTGATGACCTTGAAAAACTTTGCTAGGTGCTATCCCTCAGAATCTGTTATGCAAGATAGCATGCAAACAGAGGCAGATTGGGTCGTGTACAGAAATATAGTATTTAAAGAGAGTTTAGATAACAGATTAACAAGGCGGGCACAATCAGCAGTTTCCGAAAGGCAGTAAATATTGGGATTTTATATTTTACTTATGTTAATATGAATTTCATTTTTATGTGATTGACAGAAGAGATTGTATGTTGCCACCAGTCTCTCTTGTGCATAGCGGCAGTGTCAGCGAAACCATTAGCAAGACTCTTCATTTTATTCATGAGACGGCTAGAGAATGCAGACGACAGTGTAGATTGACTAGTTGAAATATCATACCGCTTTGTTGCGAATCAAGTTTTAAGAAATTTAACAATGTGTTTTGGACCTATCCTCACTTCTGTTGTGTTAGGTATGAAAAGTCATACTTGATAGAGTATGTACGAGACTTACGATTATATATATATGCTGGCCGTTTTAAAGTACTAAGACGAAAAATGAGGGCTCAGGTAGCTATTTCGCAAGTGAACTTTGCAGGTCACTGTTCAATTTTTATATTGATATGACGTCTGTATTTGCAGGACTGTTGTATTGGTATTGCTTTTGTATTGGGACTTTTATATTGGTATGACATATGTATTGGTATGACTTTACATGATATCTTACATCACTTAAAATCGATGAAAATTGATAAATCTATTCACTATAGTGAACTACGTCCTTATCAAATAATGGTCTAGGTTGTACTAATTCTAATATAAATTGTCTATTGATATGAACTCAATGATGAAAGAAGACAAGGGTAACGTATGTCAGTTGATTTTAATTAAACTGCATACCTTTAATGTTGACTGTATCAAATGTTCTACCCTCTAGTAAATATTAGGCATTGGAACTGGAGATGATAGTAGCCTATATGTGAATGAAGTCGGAGCATCCCGACAGAATCACAGACAAGTTGTGAGGCGATCATGAAGAAAACGTTTAGATTATATTTCTGCAACAATAACGCCGTATGATCATCAATAGCCAAGGTTCCGAAATGTAAGCCCATCTACCCATTGGATATTTCAGTGCTTTGTCCTAGCGATATCTATTGAATTTCATGAGTTACCTCACTAAGTATGCAATGCCAACTTGGCAATAGCGTGTAACAGAGGTGCATTGTATATCGGCTGAAAATGATGGAGGCAACTGACATCAAAAAGATCCTCTACAAGTTTAACATCGAAAGTATGACTACGTACTAGAGAGTGGAAAATTGCCTAGTTATGAGTCCTTTCCAGATGTGTGCTCTCCTCCTCGATCTTGTAGGAGTAGTGTTCAACACAGTGATTTTGAATGGATGCGGTGGCTTGCCGCTACATCCAATGAAATTCACAGACCCGAATCACTGAAATTTCTGATCGATCCGCCAAGGTGTACTTGGGTTAACATACCGGAACCTTGGTTAGCAAAGAAATATGATCACTTGCCGTTGGAAAAGTATACACAAATTGTTTAACGCAATGAAGAATTTTCAAGAAATGTAATATGACACACTTGAAGGATCAATATCATATTCAACGTATTGTCCACCATCGACATACGGAACAACTGCCTGTTCGAAAAAAAAAAAAGATCATTAAATAATCATACAAATGATGCAGTAAATGCTCTTCATTTGTTTCTTTATGGAAAAATAAATTCAAATTTCTGAAAACAAACGTACAGACTTAAGTTTTGATTATCGTTGTTGTCAGCCATATGTGCGATTGTTTAACAGAAGGGGCCGTTCAAATGAACCCGTATGCACTAAGCACTAATAGGTCAAAAGGTCTGAACACTCCTTAGCAGCTTATATCCACCGACCAGTTCGTATCCACAACGAGACTCGTCAATCATCTGACGGGAATGGGGTCATGGGTCATGCGTTTCTCAGTTCGTATCGGATTGATACAAGCAAGTAAAGAAGTAAATTAAAACTTATGTTGGAAGTACATAATACTCTCGTATTTGTAAAATACACTCAATTGAGGTTTATAAGAATTAGATTGTATATTCAGTACAGATTCCTTTCAAAACATGTTGAAATTGGTGTCCTTTTTAAAGTTTATTACGAGCAAATATTCCTGATTGGATCTAACAAAGATCCAGCATCAGTAACACTCTTCAAATAGGAAATACACATTACATATAAAAACTAAACAAAGAAAACAGTAACAAACCAAAACAACAAACAGACAGAAATATGGCTTTGTTGGGAAAATATTTTCTGGAAGAAAGTCCTTTGATAAGAAAACGTAAGAGCATTGCAACTTTTTGATCCCATTATTATTATTATTATTATTATTATTATAGAAAGTACAATGTACATGAAAACTGTGCATTGTTTAACTTGTATCGAAAGATTTAAATTTTAAAAAGAGCCCAGTCTTGTCACAATTTCATATTCATTGCTGAACAGTGTATTTTCATATATGAGTATATCTAATGACATTGAAAATTGATGTTTTCGTGTCATAACGTCATACTTTCATGACGTCAACGTCGACTAACACATTTTTGTTCATCAAGTGAACAGTTTCTTATCTGCGTGACAAGGTGAACAAAACAGTTTCTTATCTATGTGACAAGATGAACAGAACGGTTTCATATCTCTGTGGCAAGATGAACAGAGCAGTTTTATTATGACAACGTGATCATGAGTTTGTGTTTGTTATGTTAATAGTGTAGTCTATGTTTGCTATATGCAAAAACTGGTTTGAATAGTTAACTAGGCAATGTGTGGAAACCTTTTTAATATTTCATTTGGAACGTTGCACGTCATTGAAAAAGTAGTATTGAGTGCAAAGAAAGATGTGTGGCTGACCCTAATTGTGCACAAGATCAAATATTTTATCGTTTTACTAGGTATGGTCTGAATTAAATGTTTACCACGTAATGAACAGTGTTTGACCTTTTTTTCCCTTGCAAGATCGATAACAGCAACCAGTAAAAGTCAGAAGAAAAAAAATCCTGGAGCGTAACAAAATTGAATATTCTGATCAAGCTTATTTACCAAGTATTTTACAAAATAAAAATGGATACATGAACATAATTTATTGACAAGTTCCTACTCCAGTCAGGAATCTTCATGCACTAATTGCACATAAAATGAAAACAATACTCCAGTCAGGAATCTTCATGCGCTATTGCACATAACATGAAAACAATACTCCAGTCAAGAATCTTCATGCGCTATTGCACATAAAATGAAAACAATACTCCAGTCAAGAATCTTCATGCGCTATTGCACATAAAATAAAAAACAATACAGACTAAGATTACTACTCCCTTTGTACCAGTAAACAACACACCCCAAAACAATATACTACAGGGTTAATCAGCTTGTGCACAAAAACTGGACCCAAAGTTGACCAAGGTTCCATCCCACCCACACTCCGCCATGCAAGCAACAACTTTAGGCTTTAAACTTTGACGGGTGAGAAATCAGTATATTAACATTCCAAAAGTACCTATTACAGCAGTTTTGGTTTACTACTAATATTACAGATATTACTTTCGTTCCAACCTAACATTATATATTTCTATTGAACTTTGTTTCTTTTTTTTAACTCGTTCTTAATGCAAAGAAACCAAAAGGAGTAACATACGTTGACTGAAGAACAAGTTTCACACGTACCGATTATGGTAGTAACTTTGGTTTCTTGTTTAGAAAATAAGAATGGCATTGATAGTTAATAAGTCTGAGCAAATATGAGCATCAGGTAAGATATTAAAGTAAAGAAAAAGTACATTCTCATCATTTTAGCCCTTTGCACACCAATTTACTTCTACGGCGAATCACGTGGTACTATTACCATAAATCGGTATACAACAACTACATCACATAAACATAATACCGTACTGGTAGCCATCCTGTGTAACAGGAACTGTGAATGAGAAAATCCATATTTCCACAATAAAACATTCTGAATAAAGCAGAATCATCCTCATACTTAATACATTAGCCCTTCATTATCGCATGATCAGTCATCACCAGTACAATATCAAATGATGTTGACATGACTCCGTTGGCAACGACAGCTTCTCTAGACTCCGTATTTCATTGCCAAGAAACGTCAAAGATTTAGTGCCAGCCAACATTAATTACTTTTTAGCTCAATGAAAGGGGAATAACTCTCTTAGACAGGCCAGCGTAAAGAGCAAGTGTTTCCCATTCTTTGCAAAAGCCTAGTCAATCGCTAATGTGATATGAGCAACTACGAATTGTTTCAGCCCATACAA
>JAECUM010019890.1:0-35132 GCA_016617855.1 Megalonaias nervosa
GTGGGGGGTGGGGTGGGGTCTGTTAGAAACACATACAAGTATTTCATTCATTGTCCAAAAGCAAGCAAATGAATGAAAGAGTCCTTCCTTAGCAACCAAACCCACACCTGCAATATTTAGCTCTCCTTTCAACAAAGTAGTGGAGAAACCACACTTGTTTCGTTCATTTTATTTCAGTCATCAAAATAAATGCAAGTGGATTAAAAGAGAGAAGTTGAGATGTAAAGCAAAAGGATCAGCGAGTATATATATATATATATATATATATATATATATATATATATATATATATATATATATTCTAAGAAAGAAGATTAGTGACATCAATATTAACATAAAATGTTGCAATTGTCCCAAATTTCTTTCTACTTGCAGTTCAGTACATGTATGAATTTGCACTCATAAGTTAAAACATCAGTCACCCAGATGAGTAATATCAGGGCCAGTTGCGTCTCTTGTTTTGCTCATGATTTGAGACTTTTCCTTATGTTAGGAACAAATACAGCCCAGGGCATTCACAAATCAAGAGACGGCTCTTTTTAGGGGTTCATGTATATGGTTCTTTCAGTCAACTGATAAGATTACAATAGAATATTTAAGATCCTGTAAGTTGGTGAGTAAAGCAAAGATTATAGATCAAGTTCAGAGGTAGCATCAGGTAAATACAAAATTTGCAGATAATGATGGAGGCCATCAGACATATCTGCACTTATTGTTATGTTTGATAATGTGACTTCTAAACTTCCCATCCATTTGGCCCAAGAACCATAATTTATCTGCAAAATTATATATGTTGCAACAAAACAATTTAATGTTTTTCTAGGTCAGAGTATGAAGAAGGTTTATATACTGTGTTATATTATTTTGTATCTATTTCTAGGTTGGTGATTAAAGCTATTCACAGAACTGTATTTCCAAATGTCATAATGGAAGCTCAGCTGAAGGAGAAACGAGAGAGAACACAATCAGAAAATCAAATGCCATCCAGAGTTAACTCTCCTACTTCGGAATCATCCACCTCAGAAGGCCCTAGGGCCGACAGTGTCAGTGATATCCCCACTATCTCCGAAGCTGTCTCTAGTCAAACTGCTATCAGTAATCCAGTTCAAGTTCCTCCTGTTAGTTTCAATAATGGGAGTGCACATAAGCGTAGTGGATCAACCAAAGGAGTTGTTGAATCTTATACATAGCATATGTGTATTTTGTCTTTGAAAATTATTCCCAGTGAGCGCAAGTGGGATTCCAAAGTCTTTCATCTCTCTTTAGAAGTTGCTCATCTATACAAGAGGAGGAAATCTGTGCCTGATTGGAGATAAATTCACATATACTATGACAAGTGCATTTGACACTTGATGTTGTGTCTCACAATCTATACAATTATACTACTCTGTATCAGCAGGCAATATGGCCAGTTGTGTGGTCCATATTCAGTTCAGTATTGTTAGTCCCTATTTGTAGTATTATGCCTCATACAGCAAACTCGGTGAATGTTATATTTTCTTGATTCTGATGCGGAACACACATGGAACCACTAGGAGCAGGTCTCACTACTCTTAGAGTCATGAATAGGTTTATGTACATAATATGTAAATTCTTAAATATGACCAACTATACTGCAGTTATTTTTAAAAATGTAGTTTTTAATAAGTACATTGAATATGGACATTTTGTGAATTTTCTAGCAAAGAAAAAAATAACTTGTTTAAGGTGCTAAGTAGTTTCTGTGATAAAATGTCAGATGCAGAACCTGAAGAACATATATTGCATGTAAAATTTACTGTAGTACATTTTGATTGTATATTTACTGTACCACATATATTTTCACATATAATATGTAGCAATACATTTGTCATGAGATGAAAATAATTTTCCTTGTTGATTGTATATTTATTGTGTCATATATTTTCACATAAAATATTTATCGATATGTTTGCCATGAGAAGCAATTTTACCATCTGTATTATCCCGTAAATTTATGACTGTTTTGCATTGCAATATCTTTTGTTCTGTCAGATAAATTTCTGCATTCTTTAGAGATGTTGACCATTCTGATTTTGACCAATACATTCAATTTTTTAACCTGAAAATTAAACGTTTGTAATTTCTGTAATTCCTTTGCAAAAGCATACCAGAGCACTTTTGTGGCACAAAGCAACTGAATATTAACCAGTCAGAAATCACATTGGCTTGGCATCCTGATCAACCTGAGAAAGTTCAAGAATGATGTTGAAAGCATTTTGAATCAGTGATGTTTAATGATGAGCAGTTGTCTGGAAACATTTTTTGCTTGCAGATTCTGTACGTTGGAATGCAGTTGAAAACTATTTTTGTGCAGTTAAATTCCAAATTTATTTTTTCATGGGTTTTTGGTAACTGCTTTTCTTGTAATCTGATAGAAAGGACCCATTAGGAACCTTTGTGCTGGACAGCTAACAATATAATGCACAATGCCTATGTAATTTTAAGTAAATTAAAATAAATTATCGATAATTAGACTAAATATACTTCAGCATTGTCATATTATTTTGTCAGTATTCATCCATGGGGGCTGTTTAATTAACCCCTTAGTTTGCTCCCCTGGCTGTAAAGCTAGGTTCCCATAGGGTATGACCCAGTGTCCTTCATGCATCTTTCATCATGTGCAATGTGCTGGTCAGCAGTTTCTCAAAATTGCTTGACCAGTTTCAGTAAAACTAGATGACTTATCTTGGCATGAAAGGTTTTTTGAATTTGTTCAAGTGATTCCAGTTTGCTGTAAAATGTGGCCACCATTTCTAAAATAAAAAGTGACTTTAAATGACTTTTTTTAAAATCCACTAAACAGAATTTAACCATATTTAGGTAGCTGTCAGCTAAGTGGGTGATAAAAAAATTGTGATGCGAAAAAAAGTGGTTGTACAATGTAACATTTCAGAAATGAATCTTTATTTCTGTAACAGGCCACACTCATTAGAAATCTTAAACAAATGCACTGGTGAAAGCCTACCCTTGTGCTTTCTTTATTTAATAATTTTAGAACTTCCAGTCTTGTGTCTAATGTAATTCAGTGGAAAAGGATACAATACAATTATGTATTCAAAATCAGACCTGCCAACCCTAATAAGACTGTCTCAGTAAGGCAGTTGATTTTTTTCTGTAAGTTTGACCAGTTTTCAGTAATGTTTAACAAAATATCATGTACTGCCATTGTAAAGATTGAAAATGTCATTTAAAATGTTTAGTATTCGAAACTGATGCTATGATGGTAAATACTATGTTCAACTGAAAAGTTTGTAAAGTACATATAGACCTTATTTACCTCTAGTACATCTGCACAGATGTCAGTTGCAAACCCTATGCTGCTCAATGGCTTGTTGCCATCTGTTAACTTTATGTAATTTTTGGAAATTTTGTTTGAATTCACATGATGGCATTCATATCTCCTGCCACAAGACATACACAAATCGACATGTGATGTCCAAAAAATGTAATTCTGTCCCATCCCGATTTTATTCACAAGAATCTGAATATTCCTTTTTATTCTTCTGTACTGATTATTAACTCTTTTTAAGAGGCTTATTTTCCTTTTTGTCTTTGATATACATCGCTTGTTGGACGCCATTTTATAAAATTTCTATAATGAACAATTTAATCATGAAAACACTTTGCATGAAAAAAATGTGTGCAGTTTAAAACGTCTGAGGTACTACTGTAAAGTTAGTCTGGTTCCTTGATTAATTCCACTAAATCTATATATGAACCCAGATCCAAATCAGACATGAACGAGCCAGTTATCCAGATTTTATCGCAACAATCTTCTTGACATAGTTTTTGCTGTTATTCCTTAAGTCCCTATTTAAAGGGTCATTTTCGTAAGACTTACAGCAAAATCATAAGGGTTGGCAGGTCTACTACATGGGTAGATGTTACTGAGGTTCATAGACTTAGATTTTCTGTGAAAATATCAAATTGCATAATTGTTATCTGGTCAGCAACATTGGTTTCTGTTGCATTAAGATAGGACCTTATTGAGAAGGTGATGGTAGTTCTTCAGAACAAACTTAGTTCCTGGTGCACTTCTATCAGATTGCAAATAATAAAGTTGTCACCAACAAACATTAAGAAGATGCTGAGTTGTCATGTATTAGCCTTCGGTGAGACTTTATTGAGGGAAGATTGGCAGCATCTATAATTTTTAATCTAAGATCATGAGGACTTCAAAAACAAAATTTATGCTTTGGTTTGGGGTTTTTTTCTCATCAGGATTAACATATCAGGGTCAAAGGTTAATTAATCATTGGTGCTGATACAAATAAACCATTCAAAATATTTCTTTTTGCATTAAAGTCAACTCAAGACTGGAAGAAAATGCAAATAATAAGATAAATTTCAATTTTTATTTACCTGTCTTGACTATGGCATGTTAAAAAGACCCTCTCCCACCAAAAAACAAAATTGATTAAAGGAATCTGTTTTTCATGCCATGAATTTACAGCCCACTGAAATTGATTAAAGGATTCTGTTTTTCATACCATGAATTTACAGCCCACTGAAATTGATTAAAGGAATCTGTTTTTCATGCCATGAATTTACAGCCCACTGAAATTGATTAAAGGAATCTGTTTTTCATGCTGTGATTTTACAGCCCATTGAAATTGATTAAAGGAACCTGTTTTTCATGCCGTGATTTTACAGCCCACTGAAATTGATTAAAGGAACCTGTTTTTCATGCCATGAATTTACAGCCCACTGAAATTGATTAAAGGAATGTTTTTCATGCTGTGATTTTACAGCCCACTGAAATTGATTAAAGGAACTTGTTTTTCATGCCATGAATTTACAGCCCACTGAAATTGATTAAAGGAATCTGTTTTTCATGCTGTGATTTTAGAGCCCACTGAAATTGATTAAAGGAATCTGTTTTTCATGCCATGAATTTACAGCCCACTGAAATTGATTAAAGGAATCTGTTTTTCATGCTGTGATTTTACAGCCCATTGAAATTGATTAAAGGAACCTGTTTTTCATGCTTAAATTACTTAAAAATGGCAAAAAGATGCTGGCAAGTGTGCTTGTAGGGTGAATCTTGTGACCATATTTATGTTGCATTTTTTACAATGGAATTATGTTCCACTTGTCAAATGTAGGTTTTGGAAACATTTTATTTGACTTCTTTGTGTATCTGTATATAAATGTGTCAAATAATCTATTCTCCTCCATCTTTTTGATTTGTGTACTTTTTAACGTAATGTATTTTTCTTTAAGCGAGGGTGATATTTTTGATATTTTGAAATTGTGGTAAATATTTAGGTATCTTATTCTAGCTGCCTTTATTCATATTTAAATAATTCATTTTTTTGTGTATCATTATATACATATTGAAAGTCTATTCTTCTTTGTCTTCAGTTTTTTGCCTTTTTTTGAAAAGTTTGACATTTTGAAAAATCATGGTTCAACTGTTGCATGGTTTTGGTTTATTATGTTGGTTACATCAATCATGTTTTCCTTTTCATTCATAATTAAATATTTCAATAAATAAATAAATATTCCAATTAATAATGAAATATTCCAATAAATAAATAATCCAATTCCTGGATGATAGAAAAAATATGATAGTGTAAAACTCAACCAAAAAAACTTTGATTTGGAAAATGGTTTATATGATGCATTCAGATTTGTTGTAAACTGTCTGGTACATGATTAGTCTAATTAACTTTTTGGTCAGATACTGTTTTTTCTTAGCATAGTTTTAGGATGGTTCTAGTGTGCTAGAATTACTAGTGTACTGTTAATATTCAGGTAGTTTGTAGATATTTATTGATGATTGTTACAGAGCTGGGGGCCAGCCTTTTACTTTCCTGTTACTGAATTTTTCTCATCCTTTCCCCTCCAATACCAAGTATGGACAGCAGTTCTGGTCAACTTCTTTTTACAATTAATCGTCTTTGATTTAAAAATATTATGTATTACATTTAATCAAAATTAGCAGTATTTCAAAATGGATGAGATGGAAATCAAATTAAATGAAAGCTATAGTCGAGTAAATTTGTTAAATTTGATAAAAATCCAGATAAAAGTTACAGTGTTTACAAGTTAAGGAATTTCTGTCAAATCTTTATGAATTCATTGACAAATGTACAAATATTGTCCATCATGTATATTTTGCTGAACATCACATATTTGTATCTTTGAATTTATTAGTTCTTACATGCATTCATAATCAACCAACATAGGCCTGCCTGTACTTTCCCAAAATCTCCTTAAATTAATAACTATGTGAAATGTAAATTCCGTGTTTGGACTTCTTATGAATACATGCAAAGATAAATCTTATGTAAGATGTAAGTGATTATTAGGATTTAAGGTATACCATTCAGATAATCCACAGCCTTATCTGTCATTGGTACCATTATGCTGTACTCCTCTTACAGCATTTAAGCTATACCATTATGACCATCATTACCCTAATTGGCACCATTGTGCTGTATTTGTCATAGAGCAGTTGAGCTATAACATGGTGACCATGCATACCCTTATTTCTCATTGGCACCATTATGCTCTATTTGTCATACATTGGTTAAGATATACCATTATGACCATCTATAAGTTTATTTGACATTGGCACCAATATGCTGTACAGCATTTAAGTTATACTATTATGACCATCCATAGCCGTACTTGTCCTTGGCACCATTATGCTGTACTCATACAAAGCTATACCAATCTGACCATTCATAGCCTTATTTGTTATTGGCACCATTATGCTGTATTCCTCATACAGCGTTTAAGTTGTACCATTCTGACTATCCATAGCTGTATTTGTCATTGGCACCATTATGCTGTACTCATACAAAGCTATACCAATCTGACCATCCATAGCCTTTTTTTTTCATTAGCACCATTATGCTGTATTCCTCATACAGCATTTAAATTATACAATTATGACCATCTATAGCCATATTTGTTATTGGCACCATTATGCTGTACTTGTACAAAATTATGCCAATCTAACCATCTGTAGCCTTATTTGTCATTGGCACCATTATGCTGTATTCCTCACACAGCATTTAAGTTATACCATTATGACCATCTATAGCCTTATTTATCATTGGCACCATTATGCTGTAATCTTCATACAGGATTAATTAAAAATACAACTTCCTACAAAGTATAATACAGAAGAATCATCCTACAATCAAGTGTATGACTGTGCCAGGTTCTTTGTTTTTGCTTCATAGTAGAGAAAATTTATTTTCAAATTGAAATTGCTGGTACAGATCAGTCAGTATTTAAGCCAACAACAAAGCAAATGTTATTTGTGTATGCAGTGATGGGATGATAATGGTCAACATCATGCCTCTGTATACCGCCACCTCTGCAGATATTGATGCGTATAGCAATAATCCTCATGTCCATCCATCAGTCTGGCACTTATCAGTGCTGCTTTTCCTGCAGTTTTTGATCAGTCGCCATGAAACTTGGTAAATAGTATAGTCATCACTTGAAGATACACATATCACTTTGCTGAGTGAGATTTGTTAGAGTTATTGCCCATTTTAATTTGTAGTTCAGTGACACAATTTTGATAGTGCAACTAGTCCTGTTGTTTGCCTTGAAGTTTTTTTGTTGTTTTTTGACTAACCTTCGTGGGCCCATAGCATTTGTGAGAGTTGTTGTCATTGTTTACTTTCAACTTTGTGCAATGTGTAGAAATTTGTAAATGCAACTACTTTTGCATTTTTAGTGGATTGCTGTCAACTCAATATGTATTACAGTCATAATCATAATATATCGATGTTGACAAATTGTTGTACTTGCACTAATTTCAGAAGAGTTCTGCATGTTTTTGTTGTTACTGTACACAAAACCATCAGTTAAATTTTGTTATTCTTTGTTGTTCACTTATGATGAGTATTGCTTGACACATAATGTCCAAATTGTTATTCAACTCTTGTTTCTGTTTTGTACAAATGATCATCTCTCTGTTTGCAATTTAGGGAAAATTTTGTCTTGAATCATAATTTTATTGGGTCTATAAATAGTTCAGTTGCATCCTAACCTGCTGACGTCAGTGCACTAACTTGGAAACTAGTTTATCAGATGAAAGTCCTTAGTTAAGTACTGGTGAAAAGGTCAGAGGTAAAGGTCTTTGGGTTGGTATTCATTGTAGGCAGAATAATATTTTCTTTGTATCTGTATGTATATGTTTAGATAGTTCTGTTTGTTGTGGAAATCATTTTGCTGTTGCATAAATGTTGGCAGCTCAAAAATGTTCTATGGTTACAACTGCTAAGGTTTTTTTTTAGCAACATCCTGTTACAGTGTGTGTGTGTGTGTGTGTGTGTGTGTGTGTGTGTGCATCAAGCTATCTACCACTATTTGATTTATGGGGATAATTATATTGAAAACCAACCATCTTAAATATGAAATACAATGGAAGGTATATATATTGCATCAAGTTATCTATCACTATGATTTATAAGGATGTTTTATATTTAAAACCAATCATCATGAATATGAAACACCATAAATAAAAAACTGAGTCTTTTAGTTTTGCAGATAACTACCAATCCAGTTGCATGAAAATTACATATTTGAAATAGTTTTGTTCGGAATTCAGACTTGGCCTTATTTGTTAATACCTGCAGAGTTAATTGCACAGGAAATCACAGTTGTTTACTGTCAATTTCACTTAGCTGTTTGCCTTGTACAAAATATGCACCTTTTGTATTGATGTCAAAGTGATCAGTCTTAGAGCTTCTGTTTGTTTAAATGTATATTCCAATATGTCTTGCAATTTAACTCGTTATATTTATATTACATCGTTAAAACATAAGCTTACAATAAGGCACAGAGAATTATTTTTCACCTTGTATGATTTTATTTCTGATGATTTATAATATTGGATTTCTCAGGTACTTATAAAACTATTTTGTTTTTATGATGCATACATGCATTTTTAGAAAACATTACTAACATAAACCATTTAGATGCCATTAGATACTTTGTATTAAAAATGTATCAAATGAAACAGCCTGAGATAGAGACCTTTTTCATTACTTCTCAAAAGTGCTGCTCAAGATGTGGTTGACTGTACTATGTTTACCTGTTACAAGCCACAAGGAATTTTGGGATTTGAACAGAATATTTTCTGGGAGGCAGATGTATGTATGTACAGGGTTTATTGGCACATCAGCACATTACTGGTTTATACAGTGAAACAGTAAATTTAAGTATCTTTAAAAAGGCATGAGAATAAAGATAAAACAAAAAAAAAATGACTACCTTATGTACTTGCTTATAAATCAAGTCAAACTGCAAACAGCAAAGATTTTGATCTGCTGTAGCATAATGCGCCTGCAGATTAGAGTCTGTGTTGTTTGTTCTACTGATTATTCCTAACAAACTGCACAGACCTAGATCTGCTGGCGCATTATGTGACTTAAGATCTGGGTCTATGCAGTTTGCAGTTTGACTCATAAGTTGGACTCATAAGTGTGTATAGATGGTATTAACCTTTAAAATACAGTGTTTAATTATATCAACCACACTCATTTGAAAAGTCCAAGAACTTGCCAGCTTTAACATCCTTATGGGATACATCTCAAAGTAAACATTTGCCTCCAGTAGTTGCCTCTTATGACATGGGAGGGCACATCAGGTAGTTTACATCCCGAGTCTACAGGGGGAAAGGAGACATGAATATCAAATCCAGTTTGTAAAGATAATTTTTTTGAAAAATAGACTAATAGGAGCATGAAATCATGGAAAATTACAAAGTATTAGAATTTCCTCTCTCTTTCCACTAATTTACAAACTATTACCCAGTTACCAGAAATTTAGTTGAATAGTGACCTACGTCCAGTGATGCAATTTAAAACGTACTGTGTATTAGATTCATAACTTCACCAGAATAATAATAGGTCACTCAGCTATATGTCGGGTAACTTCATAAGAAAGGTTATTGAGTAATACTAGATTTTATTGTGTCAGCAAGTATCTTACACCTAACAGAATCTCAGAATTGCAGTTCTGAAAAATTAGATAAATGAAAATTTGAATAATGAAATGAGCCTGTTGGATATAATGGTGGCATTTAATGCAACCAATTTCATAAATTGTACATCTTTATAGAGCCAACCCAGTGTTCTCAGAACTTTTTGAGCACGTGTCTTAAGCTCTGGCTAAAATCTGAAAAGTTTCATAACATGATTTGAATCAAGATGGAATGATGGAACTTTCCATGTATTCTTAACATTCTGAGTTCTGTGCAATTCAGCATTATTCAAAATATTTAGGAAGAGAGAGTTATTTAATAACTTCGAGTTAATAAGACTGCTTTGTCTCAGTAGGTCTTCACAGAAAGGGAAATCAAAGATGAATTCAATCTGACCTTAAACATCATTTGCCTTATGTATTGTTGTTCTTTACATGGGAAAATATTTACAATCCAAAACTTACCTGGACAGCTCAAAATTTAGCACATCAATTAGGGCTAAATACCTTGTTTTATATTGAACCAAAACTAGAAAGACGTTTTTAATTAGACAAAAGGGTTGCAAATATTATTGAAAATATTTGACCTATGCCCTTTGGGTCTTGCACACATTTCTTAGTAAGTAATGTACATTACTTTTATACCATATAGTTTGAAGAAGCCATACTATCACACCAGTAACTGTGCATTTCTTTCTTAGATTTATATGTAAATGAACAAAACAATAAAAAATTCTTAGACATTTTGCACTTGCCAGGAAAGAAAAATAACTGATTTGTTGACTTCTTCTGTATCATCTAAATTTATTGACAGGAAATGTTTTGAAAAGAAATCCTGTTTAAGTAATGGCATACAGTTAAGTAATGGATATGAATCTTCATGATTATACTGACATACAGCTAAGTAATGGATATGAATCTTCATGATTATACTGGCACACAGCTAAGTAATGGATATGAATCTTCATGATTATACTGGCATACAGCTAAGTAATGGATATGAATCTTCATTATTATACTGGCATACAGCTAAGTAATGGATATGAATCTTCATGATTATACTGACATACAGCTATCTGTCTAAGCAGTGGATACAAATCTTTAGGATTACAGTGACATACAACTATCAGTTCTAATAATGGATACGAATCTTTAGGATTATAGTGACACAACTATCTGTTTTAGTAATGGAGATGAATCATCAGGATTATGCTGACATACAGCTAAGTAATGGATATGAATCTTCATGATTATACTGACATACAGCTATCTGTCTAAGCAGTGGATACAAATCTTTAGGATTACAGTGACATACAACTATCAGTTCTAATAATGGATACGAATCTTTAGGATTATAGTGACACAACTATCTGTTTTAGTAATGGAGATGAATCATCAGGATTATGCTGACATACAGCTAAGTAATGGATATGAATCGACAGGATGATACTGACATATAGCTATCTATTTAAGCAATGAATATGAATCTTTAGGATGATACTGACATATAGCTATCTATTTAAGCAATGAATATGAATCTTCAGGATGATACTGACATATAGCTATCTGTTTAAGCAATGGGTATGAATCTTCAGGATGATACTGACGTATAGCTATCTGTTTAAGCAATGGATATGAATCTTCAGGATGATACTGACATATAGCTATCTATTTAAGCAATGGATATGAATCTTCAGGATGATACTGACATATAGCTATCTGTTTAAGCAATGGATATGAATCTTCAGGATGATACTGACATATAGCTATCTGTTTAAGCAATGAATATGAATCTTCAGGATGATACTGACATATAGCTATCTGTTTAAGCAATGGATATGAATCTTTAGGATTGTACTGACATCAGTTTAAGTAATGGATATGAATCTTTAGGATTGTACTTTCATGCAACTATTTAAGTAATGTATACAAATCTTTAGGATTGTACTGACATCAGTTTAAGTAATGTATACAAATCTTTAGGATTGTACTGACATCAGTTTAAGTAATGGATATGAATCTTTAGGATTGTACTTTCATGCAACTATTTAAGTAATGTATACAAATCTTTAGGATTGTACTGACATCAGTTTAAGTAATGGATATTAATCTTTATGAATCGTCCATGAAAGTCTCATTACTAGATCTGTTTACCCTTTCCCGGCTCCATCAGTTGTCCAAAAGCAGTCTGTCCATAGTTTTCAACAGCTATAGCTATAAATCTAACAGTTCAAGAATAAAAAAGTAAAAACAATCATCTAAAAATACATTTATTTCTTTAATGACATTGACAAAATATATAATTATCTGTTTCTTATACCAAGTAAAGAAACTCGTTTTCCCAAGGCCAGTATAACTCTGCCTTTTCTAGCTATAGTCTTAAATAGTTTACTTTCCCTGCTGTGAATATGCTGTCTGGAAAGATTTTCTTTAAATCCTGGCTAATGAATTGGTGGTTTTCAACAGCAAGTTTAACTTAGCCAAGAGCTGACTTATTATCCCTTCAGCATGGATAATGTGCATTTCCTCACTTTTAGACACTGTGCTTTAAAGAATTAGGACAGGGACTTATTTGTGGGATTTGCAATAAACATGTCTTTTTACATCACTTCTACCACCATGTGTGACAGAAAAATCCAATTCACACACACCACAGTGAACATAATGAACTCCTTGTTAGACTGTGGTATAAATGGCCAAATAGCTGTATAAATCTTGAGAAACTTCTGGCTAGCACTTGACTTTTGAACATTTCCAATTTTCTGTTCACATGATGCTGGTCCACTTTTATAAAACAAACGCCAATTGCTCCCACTGATGTGTGCAGATGTTTTACCAGTTTGCGCAGGAACCATTGAATAAACACTTATTTGAAATTAAATAATTTTCTAATGAAAATTTTAGAAGAGGAAAGAAACATTAAGATGCAATTTTTTGCCAATTTAGCCCTTTTCTGTAGTCTTGCCAAATAGATCTGTAGTATTTTTCAGGCTTCTTCCACTCAAAATACAGAGAATCTGTGGGGTAAACAGCTCTGCATTACTTGCTCAATATTTCTCAGCAACCCATGTACATTCATCCATTGTTATGGCAGGGAGACAAAAAGTTTGTTCTGTTTTTCTTCAATTCTTTCCTTGATTTAGTCTATGACTTCAAACATATGGCACATATGAATTATCATATTCAACACTTCATTAGTCATTGGGATGTCTTTGTAACATGAAAATACATCTACAAGATATTCTAGCCTAGCACTTAATACTTTCACTCCAGCTTCTTTATTACTATGATGTGTAAGACAAACTGCTTCCATTTCAACTTGTCTGACATCTTATAAGCTGCTGTTACTAGTCATTTTTACTGTGTTAACTTGAGTATGAAAGTCTCCTTGTATATATGGAAAATTTATGATGGTGGATTCATCAGTAACCGGTGTGAAATTAGGATGCAAGAAATTGTGATGAAAAGTTACATGTGAAGTGGAGAAGAGGTAACTATCCAGATTTAGTTACAGGACCTTTTTTTTGATGTACACCAAATAGATCATACACATTATACCTGGACATTAATGTCAAAATGTTAAAGACTGTCACTTGTTTGTTTAATCCATGACTTTTATTTTGTATTTTCTGCTTACAGCAGCACTGTTATGTTTTCTCTCTTTTGAATTGTTAATTCTTTATTTTTATATATTATTGTTTGTATATTTTTATGCAGGAACACACAGATAAATGCTGTCAATAAACAAACATGGTGAGTCTATTGTGGATTGTAAATAGGTACACTGTATGCTTTCAGGTGTGCATAGCGATCACCTCTGAAATGACTTGTACATAGAACTAATGAATTATCAATGGGCCATAACTGAGGATATTTTTATGGTCTGTTTGAAATATTTTGTTTTATTCTTGCCAACATGTACTAATACTGTAAATACAGATACTTTTGTTATTTATTTTGCTTTTGTATGATGGTTGACGAAGGAATGCATTTCTATTTTCTTTCTTCATATTTTCCCATTGCACATTCAGGTCTGGTATGTACTTTGTAATGTATAGATAGATATCTTGTTACTTGTACAAATTTTTTTGAATTGTGCAAAACCTGTTTACTTGGGTTGATTTCAAAATTGTCATGAACATGGTTTTTTTCTTACCAAAATCAAACTAAAGACATACTTTCAGTTCTCTTTTTTTTCTATTATAGATGCTGGTGAAATATAAATGTTTCAAAATAAAATTTCTGTATCTTGAAGTTTGTAAGTGAATAAAGGTTGTTCCATTATAAACATACATTGCACCCAGGGAAGGCACTTTTAAAAATATTTGACATGGTAATCTGAAATTCTCAAAGAGTTCATATGAAAATGATACAAAATGTCAAATCACATCTATGGGTACACATCAAAACTGCCTTCCCTAGGTCCTTAGTATATTTTACTAAAACAGCCCTAACTAGTGTTTTCATTAAATTATTTGTGGAATTCATTTTGCTTTTTGTCCTTTTTTGAAGTAGTTATTACAGTTCACCCTCCTTGAAACACTGGAAGTGGGGGGAACCTTATACTGGGGAATATTCCAACATGGATGTGTCCTGATAATGCATTAAAACACAAAAAAGTATTTTAATGGTGTAATCCAGTTATGATTCTCATTATACAGGTAAACCACTGATTTTCTGGCAACAGATGGTCCAGCACCTCTTTTAGTCCTGACAAAATTACAAGAGGGCACTTGAAATTCCTGACACTGCCAAATTAGTTTACTGGGCGCTCACTCACTTGGATTGTTTACACTGCAGTTGTTGGTGGTGATACTTGTATTTTGTGCAATTCTTAGCTTATTTTACTTACATTTAACCCTAGCTATGGCTTCTAAGAAAGATGCAAGTGTTGGTGGTTTCAAGCGTAAACACCAGCCAGTATCGATACAAGGTAAAGTAGAACTATTGAAAAAATTGGACCATGGTGTTTCTGTGCGAAACCTGTGTGACACATATGGTATTGGTTCATCAACTGTTTATGATATAAAGAAGCAGAGGGACAAAATATTGAAATTCTGTTCAGACAGTGATTCCAAGAAGTGAATGAACATTAGGAAAACTACAAAAGATGGTAAGAATACTGAGCATGACCAACTGATGATGGAATGGTTTCAACAACATCGGAGTGATGGAGTGGACTTGTTGGGCAGGATGGTAATGGACCAGGCTCAGTTGTTTCATAAAGAACTTACAGTAGAATATGAGTGTGACTATAGTGAAGGATGGCTTCAAAGGTTCAAGAAGTGTCATGGAATTTCCATTGATATAGTGTGTGGAGAAAAATGGTCCGCAGACCACAAAGGAGCTGCCGAGTACGTGGACAAATTTCAGAAGCTTGTAATTGATGAGCACCACAGTCCTGAGCAGGTGTGTAATGCAGATGAAACTGCATTATATTGGCGATGCATGACTTTGGTTGGTCCGGCAAAACTGTTAAACCAGCAAGGCTTTGGAACCAAGGGTACTGGAAAATTGGTGGTTTGTCTGTGCATGAATTACCAAAGTGATAGAAAGTAGTGGTGAAAAAAAAATAGACAAAAATTACATGGGATCCTGGATGATACCCACATTATGAGGGCATTGGTATACTGAGGGACTTTTTAGCTTGAGACCATTTTACTTCATATTTATGAAACAAAAAGTAGACTGACATTGTTGTATAAAAGACGTTATAATTCACCTCATTGAAAAACGGTTACTTCAAATGAAGGTATCAAATAGAAAATTCATCGCCAACCTTTCCTGTATCAACACAGTTTAACCGTATGGACAACACACTCTTGAACATACTTTTTTTTTCCATCTGATGAAAGATTAATCATATACTTAATGCATTTCAGATAGTTCAATATAACTATATGCAGTTCAGATACATATATACAATGCATTTCCCATTTCAGTTCAGAACTTTAGATTCCTTATTTCCACATTGTAAATTTTAGAGATTTTATAGTATTGTTTAAGAAAAAAGATCTAATCTTGTACTTTTGGGTCATTCAACTCAAGATCTTGCTGAATCATGTAGCAATAATTTTGATGTTTTTTTTAAGAGTTACTGTGGAACTACTCATTGCCGTTGGGAAGGTATTGATTGTATACACACCATTTAAAAAAATATGAGAAAAATTGCATCATCTTATGTGGTATATAAAATGGAGTGTATGTATTAAGTGTATTATTTCATTTGCAAGATAGCAGCCTAATAAAAAGAGTTCATTGTACTGAAGCTTGTATTTAAAAAAAATATTTTCCATTCATTATCATCATAGTCGCCATCAAAGGAGGCATGTTGTTAGAAATCAGCCTTCCATGAGGCTTCATACAGCACATATGGTATAGCTCTGCAACCATCTTTTAGGATCAGTTGACCTGTAAATAAAAATGGGTACACCAGGTACCAATATACAGAACATGTTGCAAGTTGAAGAGCCTGTGGCATGGTTGGTTTTCTGTCCATTCAGTCAAACAAGTTTGTTATTGCTACTCCTCCAAAACTACATGAGGGATTGCCATGAAACTTTATACATATTCAACCCATGATCTAGTTGGTCTGATATGAAAATGGTACTATGTGGGCATCCAGAATGGCCACCACAGTGGCCATCTTGCATGATCCAGCAACACGTTATCAAATTGGTCTCAATAACATCTTTTATTAAATACATTTGTTGTATAATGAACCAGGAAAATATTAACAAGCTTATCTCTACGATCAAACAATTGCAGCAAGATGGTCTCGCGATTCAACTCGATGTTGAAAAAAATCAACGATTTTGAGATGATACAGCAATGACGTGAAGAGGGCAGATATACTCTAGCGGCAGAGTACAGATTGATCAAATTACTCCAGTGCGAAATGGAATTGTTGTTGGCAGATTTACATGAACAACATGATATAACTAAATTTGTTCCATTGGCAAGCACCATTGAGAAATTACAATCAGATTTGTCTCGACAATATGAAACTCAAGCAGCTGTAAGTGCTCATGTGAGACAGCTAAAAAAAACTTGTATTTGAGTCTGTTAAGATTTCCACTGAATGAGAAGAATAGCCCAGACAACAACAAAAATTTACGATAAAAAAAATTTACGACAAAAAATTGTTGGTCATTGTCCGAGAGAGGCCACAAGGTCTGTCACACACATACAAACTAACAGTCAATTCTTCACCATGTGTGTCCATTAAATAACTGTCTTGGTCGGTTAGACGAAAATGTATTCGTAACAGCGATGGATTATGACATCGTAAATAAACAGGATTAACGGGCACCGACACAATCAAATGACCCGGTGAGACATATGGAGAAAGGCTGTAATGAACATATCCCTGCTGGGCCTGACCTAATGCTTGCCCAGACGCGGTATAGCTACAGTCGACTGCGTCACAGATTAGATTTACAGAAATCGTCGATGTGATATTGACAATACCTGGCAATACATGACGACCACCACTTATTGGATCGTTTTTATGCCTCGGAATATCTGTAGGGCCTCTTATTTTCTCCCATGCGGCAATAATCTTCAGAAAATATTCGTCAATTATGCCATCGAGATCCTGCTTCATTTTATCGATATCCAAACCAGGTAGTTTGAGCATAGATATTTGTTCCTCTGTAATCTTCAAATAATCGAGAAATAACTTTTTATATTCACCCCTGGATAAGAAATATATATGACTCTTGCCAATTGCTGTTTCAAGCAAAGAACTTTGAAAATCTGCATCAGATTTCACCAATTTCATGTATGATACTACATTAACGATTTTCTGTTTAAGATTATCATTCGGATATTCAATTATATACTGCTCAAAAAGCCCTCTCAGATTGCTCTGTGCATTTTTATGTTCCTGCGTTATTTCATCAGTAAACGATTACTAGAAATCCCCTATTTGTGGTTTTCTCTAATTCTGATTCTGTCGCTTTTACATCATCATAATGCCATTCTGGGTATATTTGACCTCTTCTAACATAGTCTGCCTCATCTTCCCCTATGTTACTCTCTTCCAGAACTTTCCTAATATTTTTGTCTGTATCTAACAAAGTGATCACTATATTACTGTATTGATTTTTTTTCTCTCTATGCTGTTCTACCCAAGCATACCACTGAAAGTGTCGTCTAAGCTCTGGAATTTTCATTTCTGTATGTTTGCAAAAAAAAATAATCTGATTGTTGTGGTCGTGGTGGTTTAGTGGCCAGACAGCAGGATCCGCTCCACGATAAATCTTTATTAATTTTAATAAACGTTATCAGCAGCACAGACAACTTTATGTGCTACTCCGCAAGGAATATGATCTCAAATTTTTCTTGTTGAAGATTTATCAGTGTTATTTTCTGCTCCTAAAACTGGAAGCAAAATAGACTCAACATCTGCATATATTATTATAGGCACTTTCATCTTGTGTCTGTAATTTGTAAAATCTTTTCATCTTCGCCAGGCATAGATATCCGCTGTATGTCGGAGCAATACTCAAGATGTCGATCAGGTACCTGCTGTGACTTACAACCATGCAAGCATCTGACACAGAAATATTTCTTTTCTCCATGCTTGTTATACTGATCTCTGATTAGCCCGTTAAAGTTTTTTTTTATCCACGCATAATGATTTTTATAAAACAATAAATTTATTGTTGTTTGTGATGCTTGATTGCTGATGTATCTGGGATATATCTTTTGTGATTCATCATTGACACCAAATACATTAATACCTCCTGTTAACAGGAGATTGTTCCGTTTTTCAAATGTTGGAATTTGATTCTCAGCAACAGAAAAGTAAATCCTGCTAAAGTTTAGATTGTTAACATGACAAATATAATTCGATAGTCGATAAGGATGATCTCGTGCTGGAAATAACACTGATAATGTAGACCATTGAAAACATTTGTCATCGTAATTTTTTTATATTGACACAGCATTTTGAGTTTTTTTATTTTAGTTGGCAGCTCGACATACGAGCTACCTTGCAATGGGCTATATTTCATAGTATGAAATAATATTTCTCTTATTTTATCAAATCTCCAGCCTGATCCTGATGCTGTGCACTCATTGATTTTCTTTCATATTTCCTGAAATATATTATTTGACAACGACATTAAATCTGTCCCAGTTAAAATTCTACAAGATTTAGATGTGACATAAGGATCAGCAAATTCCTTGTGTTGCTGTTGTTGAGATTCTCGAGTCCACATATATTTAGCTTAGAAAACTAGACATAAAATTGTACTTTTATTTTCAGACCCTTGTGCGTGGCAAGCTCCGATTTAATTGTTGGCAGAAGTAGATGATACAAGTTTTTGGCAGAGAAATTTACTAGTAAAAGTTTATTATCAAATTTCCAGCTATTGTCGAACCCGGCAAATGCAGTTGCAATTTTTTTAGATTGGTATCTTTCTGTCGAGAACAAGCTTTTCTTTGCGATATCAGCAAGTTTTAACATCATATTACTATTGTTTTACATTTATCTAATAGTGCGATATAAAAATGTCAATTAGAGAAACAAATTTGCTATTATATAACGACACAATTGCATCAGATGCCTATAATTATCTGAAACGATTTTGCGAGATGTCAGGAAATATAATGGGTTCATCCTAGATATAATTTGTTTGCTGGCAACGAGCCTGGCATCGTGATAAACATTCGAAAAAAAAAATCGATCGGAGTTTTAACTTTGGCTGGTTATACAATTTTAGTGAAATATGAAGATGATGCAGAGCATAAGGAAATGTTTTTACATGACTTATTAATACGCTGTTCTGTGATGAGATTCCAATGGGGATGCGACTTTATCATGTGAATGGCAGTGTAACAGACAATAACATCGCAAATTTGCCATTACAAGACGATTTCAATCGCATCCTGTTTATGATCTGTACCATGCCAACGACAGAGAAATTATCAGAAATATTAAAACAAAAAAATTGTTGGAAGTCTTGGAAATCAAGGTTAGTTAAATGTAATGATCCGTGGAACTCACAGTGATTATGTTAGATATTCCTCACACCGGCTTGTATTTGAAAATATTAATGATCAGATTCCTATTGGATTTGTGATTGATCTTTTTAATAACATTAAAATCGATAACTGTCTGGAGAACTTGGACCTTATTACACAACAAGGAAACGTACGACGAGGTAAGGGAGGTAAGATTAATTTTAAACCAGCTCGTACAGTGATATCAATTAACTTGGAGACAAAAAATAAATAAATAAATAAATAAATAAATAAATAAATAAAATATTTCCTTATATTTCAGCAGCTGCAAAATATTTTGATAATGTGTAACATGAATTAGACTTATCGCTGATGTTATTACAAAATCCACCGTCTCAAAAAGATTTAATGTCAGAATCTTCTTTCAATATGAATCACCTGATGTTTAATATCTGTGCCACGTCGATGTTTGTCAGACAGAAATCAGTATTTGTGTTTAAAGTTTCCTTATCTTATTCGACTAGGATCTAGCCGTATCGACCTCAGCATTGCTGTGCAAGATTAAAAAAAATTCCCGTTCTACTATAACATTGCTGTTGCCGTGTATAACTGATAAGGATTCACCACATTAGCTCGAGTAACACTATTTATTAATTTATATTTCACATAAAATTGAAATAGCTCTGTTGTTCGGAGATCAATTTTCAGACTATTTATGAGATCTTTCCTTGTCAGACAAGAATGAGCCCACTTCATAACAGTATCCTTGTCATATCGAACAAATATTTTATTTTTTATATTTCTCAAGTTCTGATACCTCAGAATCTGTTAGTAACACATTAAACTCCGAGTAAGGATCATATTTAACGATAAAATTCACACATTTTTGTTCTGTTGTTTCATTGCTTATAAATAGATTGACAGCGTCAAATATTCAAGGGTCATATTCAAGAGTTTTGCTTTGACGATATTTCTTATTTCATCTGACATTTTATTACAGAAATTAGATAAAAGTCTTATGTATAAGATGTCCCAAACAACTCTGTTGTTCGCGAAAAGATTGTCAGATCTTTACTCTGATATCGCTCAAGATGCGAAGCTTCACAATACTGTAGAGTGCACGCACTCGTAGTGCAAATTGTATCAGGATTCTGAGAATCAAGATGCAAAGCATCTCAAAACTGCTAGCAGTCAAGTTTCGAAGAATCTCGAGCTTGATCTAGAAACGTATCTATTTCCTGTCGTCGAGGATAAATTTGCTGATGAAGCAGGTATAATACCTCGAGATGAACAACTTTATGTCGCAGCAAAATCACGGTACAATATGAAATATCACCTTGCCAAAAAGATAAAAGAGTTTAAGTTTGCCATCTCTGTGCATCAGATATTCTGGGAGATGTTATAGCCGTTAATGAATCGTGGACAGCTAGAAGTTTATGGTCGTCAAAAAAATATAAAATTTGATTTTCTGTTTGTTAAGATTTTTAGCCTGATGGGAGAGTGTGAGCACTCTGCACTAACAACAACGCGAAGGCAACATTATATATCATTATGCAGGACAGTGAAATGTAAGTCTGTCCTTTTGAAATACGATTAGATTTACAATAATTGGATCGCCTGATGCTACGCATCACACGATCGGATGGCTAGCGATCTAATCAAAGAATTTTGATTTCACTAGCTGGTATCCAACTATTAAAACTATCACCATAACCTCTCCATATAACCAAACTTCGCTTACCTTTTATTGCTATTAATTGCTCGATGACGAATATATCCTGATCCGTCTTTTGTAGTTCCTGTTCGTAAAAACTTCCAATAACATTCTCTCCTGCTAGATCCTTCAGCTTCTACATAACAGGTATTGTTGTTAAAATTTTATCCACAACAAATACTTCATCAGACCAGTTTGGAGTGAATCCATTTTCAATGTTTTCTTCGTTTATGAAATTCTAACACGATCACCGACTTTAAACTTGTGTCTTCCGTACATAGTCTCGTTCACAAACACTGGATTTTTAACTGCTTCGGTGGACGACATTCCGAGTGTTTTATGTTTAGTGTTTTTATAATCTGATACAATCTTTGGCAGATCATCAACATATCTGTTAGTGTTTTCAGCTGTGAGCTGCTTATAGATCTTTCCTTCTAACGTGCGATTAAATCTCTCTACGATAACACTTTTATTTTCATTTCCAATGAGGTACCTGCTGATCTTATTTTGTTTCAGAAACTGCCCGAATTGCTTATTAAAAAATTCTGATCGGTGATCAGTCCAAATTTTATTTGGCTTTCTTTTTGTGTCGATAATAACAGCTCGCATCACGTTAGTTATAGTTTTTCCTGTTTATCTGTGACAGACACACTAAACGTCTATTTACTAAATATATCAACTACGTTCATTAGGTATATTTTGTTGTCGTTGTACTGTGCAATGTTTGACATATCAGCGAGATCTCCGACCCTTATGTCATCAACTGCATTTGCGATGACCCTTCGTCGAGGAAACTTTTTTTTAGGTCTGTGAAGTTCATGCACGAGAAAGCTCTGCACTCCAGTGTCATAAAGTACATTTCCAAGCTGTGACTCTCCGAGTCCGAGTTTATAGGTTGTTCCTATAATATCTTGTACTAACTTACGATCAATTCACTCTCGTATTCCTTTCGGTTGCATATCTCTTAGCTCGCCAGGCATAATACAACTAGATGTATCGTTTTCGTTGTCACATTAACATATGTCATGACGCATTGTGATTGCATCGACCTGGTTATACGGCTCTTCTCCTGGGATTGGATTGTCATTTTCATCAAGTTGTTTATCGAGCCGATTCCAATAACCTGTGAACATGTGACGAGGCAAAGTCCATCCACGACTGGGTTTCGGTAATTTGCAAATTAACTTGTGAATATCTAAACCGGATCCGATTACAGCTTGTTGATTACAACACTGACAGTAAGGTAATTTTTTATCCTGCTCTATACACAAATCATATAGTCAGCTTTACATTTACACGAATTGCTTGCAAATTGGCTTTGCATTTTTATTATAATTTAATTGTCGACTAAAATAACATCAGGAATTTTTGGCATTCCTCAAGGTAGTGAGTCGCTCAGTTTAGCTAGTTTAAGAAACATGCTCTTTTTTCCTGCCACAGGTAGCAAAGATACTTTTCAGCATTAGTCTGTTACTTTAGTTGCTTCCATATTTTCGTTTGTGTTTTCTATTTTATTTCTACACTTCAGGCAATACGTAGTCATTTTTTATATTTGCTTGTTAGATAAAATTGCAATTTTGTCGTTTTCCAAGCTTGGTTTAGGTGTAAAGTGTAATATAAATGTCAGAAAATCACCCAGTCCGCTAACGGACGGCTTTGCACTCTGCGATTGCGTCCCAGACATTTGTTTGATAAACATAACACAATAATATGCGCAAGCTGCAGTTCCAACTGGCTGAAGTTGATTATAAGAGTAATTGATTTCTTTTTGTACTTGGACGATAGCAAGTACTGTTTGATAACATCACTCGGAGGTAGACCAAACGAATCAAAATAATTGTTTTTATAAAGAGCTACCCAATGCGTGATAGATCCGTCGTTGAAATTCTGAATATTTATTACACAGCTTGCTGCAGCTGTTGGTAGAGAGCGACGTTCTCCGGTTGAAGTGATCACTAGTCTTTTGAAAATACTCCTCGAAATCCGTTGATATCTTTCAATTTTTCTAGAATCTCAAAGTTGTTTAAAGGCGAGTACCAGGTAGTATCAGTCATCTCCCACGTCCTATCCCCAGCAGATTGGGAAGTAAACTTCCCGCTATTCCGGCTAATAATGGCCCTATATCACCACCTTGTACCGCTTTGCGGTTCGTTGTCTTTGAGGTTCTCTTATTTTTAGTTGTTTTACGTTTCGTTGCTGTTTTAAGTTTCCGAACACTTCGTGTTTCGGGCATTTTTTATTATAATTGTTAGACAAAATCGCTTGATTACTAAGTGATACCGTCACCAGAAACAGCCATTTTAGTTCCTCCACATATGACCCCTGAAGCAACAGCTATCCCTAATGTTCCGAGTACTGGTAGTAAATTTAGAAGTATCGTTCTTACAATAGTTGCTAGTGCAGGTCCCAGAAATCCTCCCCGGATCTCTTGCGATCTGGCCATTGCAGTAACTTGCGCTTCTGATAAATTTTAAATAAATGTCTTGCGCAATCATATTTTATTGATTTGCCTTTGTGTTAGCATCAGTTTTGCTGGCAGAACGCCAAGCATTCCGATATCCATCTTCAGTTAAACTGACGGTCGTTTAATGAGATATCGTGTGCTAGTTTTTTTTTGTTTTTTTTTTTAACTTGTCCTGACGATAAGTTTATCTCGTGTATGATATATTTCATCGTATTTTCCTTTTGTTTGATAAAATTGTACTGCTCATATTTATAACAGGTATTTATACCTGTACAGTCATTCTGCCCATGGTAGAATCAATTGTCAAGGACCTATCAGATACAATTAGCGCATAAGCGTAATAATTAAAATCTGGAATTGTCCAAGTATCCATATAACCTCAATATCTGACGTCGATCCAATAACTCATTCGCTATGCTTACTGACGTCAAAGCGGAATATCGGATAAAGTTTTCTAATCTCTTCGATTGAAATTTGACATCCGCTAGCAGCATCCTGATATTTTTGCATGGCCTCCATAAGATACATGTAAGCACGAGACACATTTCTATCGCTAATGCTGCAGCATTGGCGGAAAAGTTACATTCGCTTGCTCGTTCTGGATACTGTTTAGAATTTATTCTGAAAAATATTCGTCTGACGTTTGGACTATCAAATACAAAATTGTTTTCTAGCTGATTATTACGTCGGTCTTGTGGCTGAAACACGATAAATACGTGTAGTGGTAACTGTTTGCTTGGTGCTGTTTGTTATTCTCCACATGTTATCAATCGAATTTGGTACTGCGGTTTGCTAAATTTTGTTTTCTTCAAAGTATATTTTTTTGGCAAACGTGGTCAACATCGCCTCAAGTTTGATTGTTTTATCGATACATGGAACGACTCGAGGCATCCAAAGCGCCAAATGTGAAATTATAAATTGTACATCATCAACACCTGCAGCTTTCATCAGACAATCGTTTTGATCTGCTCGGTCTAGAATAAGTGTATGTTTTATCCTACGAAATACCTTATTATAGTCTCTGCAAGATCCTAATATTGTGCTAAGCGGAAGCATCATAGTCATTTGACTTGAGTTGTCTGTAAATTTTCGTCGTTTAATATAGCCATCGTTATACGTTGTAGTTGAAGTGAAAGGAACAATAGATTGAGTTTTTCTTAACAGCGCAGCTGTATTAGCATCAACGGCTGGTGGAGTGATAGTTCCAATCTCATTGCAAAGAGTTATCAGCGAGTTTCTAACATCATCTATTACATTATCTGCTGCTCCATCTGTCCCATCCTGAGCATGAAGTGGAGCTAAATGTGCGTTAATATTAGTAAGAATCCCAGGATCGTCAGCACCAACAACTATTGGAGGAGTATTAGCTAATCTAAACAAATCAACTGCAGCAACTGTGCTAGGTCCAGTGTCTTTAAACCACATCATGTTTGTTGCAACAGATCTCGAGTAATCTTCACTAAAAGACACAAGGTTAAGAATAATACTTGCTACTGGCAAGTGCATAGAAATATATTCTACTGTTTGATTGGCAAGCTGATATCTGGCGCTTTAAAATAAGCTCCAACCGCCGTAACAGCAGGGAGGGTGAACAGACCAATTGTATTTGCGAAAATAAAGCTTCCTACGGAGGGTGAAAAATATAAGACCTCTAACTGAGTTATATTTTGTGTGTCTAATATATTTACCGGGGTCGTCCCCCGCTCCGCTGTTATGTGTATGGTAAAAAAAGTAACTGGTCTCTCAACCAAATATGTTATCGAGACCTACACGGTACCTCGACCGAGGATCATGTAAACTTATCGTGATAAATCCATGAGGAATTACTTGCGTTT
The DNA here is from genome assembly GCA_016617855.1 of Megalonaias nervosa. Lineage (NCBI taxonomy): Eukaryota > Metazoa > Mollusca > Bivalvia > Unionida > Unionidae > Megalonaias > Megalonaias nervosa. The sequence continues at coordinate 25,961 of JAECUM010019890.1, forward strand.
TTGAGAAGAAGTTTTTAAACTTAATCATATCCATATCACCTGAACACCAAGTTTGGTGAATATTTCTTAGTGTGTAGGTATCAACACCATTAAAGACAATCAGAAGATTGCAGTTATCTCTGATCACTTTAGGTATTTGCGTATATCGCTGAGTAACATATATAATATCGGTGTTTTTGTGTTTGTCTCGGAAAAATATCCAAGCTAGATTTGATTGTTTGTCCAACATCACATCATCTTATACTACGAGATTATTAATACATCCATCGACATCATCCACAGATGGAGCATCGTTGATGTTGGTGATAAAATCAATAATATCATTGCCGTCCTCGTCCAACAACTTCGCATTTTCATTAAAATCTTTAAGCACGTTGTAGCATCGCTGATCATCTACGGATGGAGCCACTAAATATAACTTATCCCACCTAAGCCATCTCATTATCAGGTTAAGCAACAATTGCGTTTAACTAGACCCAGATGGACCTATGAGATTGCTCTGATAGAATTTGGTAGCGCTGGATGATGCTTGATTGGCTCTTGCTTTCGTGTCGCTGAGAAATCAATGATATTCATGTTGTAGGAATATATAATAATTATATGAATTCTTATTGTGTTAATGGAGATGTTCATTTTACTATAGTATTCCAAGCTTACCAGGTCTGAAAAAGGGTCAAGAATCAAACAAAGAGTACAAATTATGTTGCAATTTTGTATGTATATGTGTGTTTTTGTTAGGGAAATCATGGGTTAATGTTAGTATTATGTTCTTATATCCCATATATGGTTGTATTTTTTGTCCATGTGCTGCATCCAGGGCTTTCTGGAACTCCCCACAGGTCTGCTAACTTCGCGTGGCGCTATGTGATATAGCCTAGCAGCAAGGAGGGCGAACAGACCAATTTTTGGAGCAGTCCATTCACGAAAATAAAGCTTCCTACAAAAACGAAAATACAAGGTCAATAACCTCAAACCGAAGCCTCTAACCAACTGATACATCTCTAATTGGGTTAGCTCATTTTTGTTATTGACCCTTTTGACGTTTGTGTTTTCGTTTTTGTATGTGTGTTCGTTTACGTACCCGGACACTCAATTTGTGTCGTCGCCTTCCCTGCTGCTGTGTCTCTCAACCAAAAATTTTATCTAGACCTATACGATACCTCGACCGAGGATCATGTAAATTTATCGTAATAAATCCGTATGGGGGGTAGCTTGCGCTTTTGAATAGAAGTTTTTGAATTTAATCATATCCAGGTCCCCTGAACACCAAGTCTGATGGATGTTTCTCAGAGTAATGTGTATCGATTCCGCTGAAGAATTAAATCATTATTATATCAATAACGGAATCTCACACATCTAAACTAGCTCGACAGCGACTAGAGACAATTTAAAGATATCTTCCAGTTCGTGATTCTGTCAAACAAAAATTACAAGAGCGTCAGGAATCCCAGGTGGAATTTACAGAAGGTACAGAACATTTATTTAGACCAATTGCAAAAGCTACCGTGGGTCTTCTTCCCACGATGGAGAAAACCGCTGAGGCTACAATAGCATCTCAGCAGGTTATCGGAGCATTACCAGAACAAATTAAAAAAGCTATGGAATCTGCTGATAAAACACGTGCTAAAATTCAAGATGTTAAAAATATTATAGAGAATCAGTATAAACCAGAATTAGAAACTATGTATTTTAATCAGGAAGGTTATATGCAAGTTATGGCTAATCCTGCTTAGGTTGCTGCGATGGGATATCAGCTGCAGCATCAGTTTCTAAAACCAGAGTTTTATAACACTTCAGAAACCGAGTGGGTTGCTAGGGTATTTCGTGAATATAATGATATTTAACAAATCAGTGGTAAATATAAAAAAGAATATTATGATTTTATTGCTAAAGTTTGTGAAATGAAAAAGGTGTTGGAACGCCAGTTATATCGCCAATAAAGCAGCGATCTCGACAGCGGAGACAATCATCGCCTCACATAGACGAAGAAGGATGAGAAGATGCAAGTTCTGCCCCCGGTGCTATTGGAAGTTGTCGTGGCACGAGTACCAGGGGAAGTGGCCTTATCACTCCATGCCCCAATAACGTCCTTGCCGACGTGGACAGATCAGAAATCCTCACTGGAGGAAAACGAGCCGGCAATAATTGCCCAGAAATCATTAATGAAGCAGCTGTTATTTGTCAGAGATTATTTACAGGCGGTATCATGGATATTAATGTTTATCGATCCTTCATCGATGAAATCGCCGAAGATTACCTGAGTGATTAAGGGTATACAACTAAATCAGTGGCAAGAAAATAAGATGATCATACATAATGCTCAACGTGGACCGATCATGGTCAGGGTGATAAATACGCGATTACCAACCTATAAAGCGATCTACGGAGATGGACTCGGTGATTTTATTCAGGGTCTATTCAGAAGGATGGCCCCAAAAGCAGTACAGATTGCAAAGCGACTGGGAATGAAAGCTATTGACGTTGTTCGTGATAAAGGTATTTGTGCTGTTGGTGATGTTGCCGGTAAAACATTCTCAGCAATCAAGGATAGACTAACACGATTAATACGACGAAAACCTCAGCCGGTAAAACCTCAGCCAGTAAAATTAACTAGCACAGAAGTTATGCCTGCAAATGTTAGTAAAATAATAAATCAAGCTGCGAATCAAAAACTAGCAGAGTTGGCTGGTGTACCATTATCAGAAAAAGAAAAAATATAAGTGCTAGTCTGATAGCAGGAAGTGGTCTTCGTGTTAGACGAAAAAAGTATAATAAAGATGTTCCAATGTGTATCTGATCCCGCATTAGACATGGAGGCAGCAGTTCTCAAAGATGAATCGATACGTGATTATCAATATTATTCTTATGACGCACGTGTACCTGACTCACGTAGTCGAATCGAACTGGAAGTTCAGGATACAAGATATTTCTTACCGGCTGAAGCATTTATTGAAGTAGAAGGTGAAATTTAAAAAACAGATGATACCGAATATGGAGATCATGTTAGGGTTGGTTTTGTTATTAATGGTATCATGGCGTTGTTCGACAGTGCCATGTATATCATCGACGGAAGAAATATTGAATCAATTCAGAAAGACGTCGACGTTGCCACGACGATATTGGGTCTAGCAAGATATTCCGATGATTACTCGAGATCAGCTGGTCCATCAATGATGTTTGTGCAGGATACTTCTGACCATCCTGACAACAGAAACGTGACACTGAATGCCGCTGGGGACGCAGTTGCATCAATGAATGTAGAATTCAACTTGGGATTCGCAGCACGTCGATCAATGCTGAAAGGTAACCGCAGAAGATTTTCATGTGCAATTTCACTGTCTCATGTCCTTGAATTTTGCAAAAATGTCAGAAAGGTTATCTTCGGGGCAAAACATACAATCGTCCTTATGAGAAAACCTACCGACGATGATGTAATATGGCGCCCTATCGGTGATGTAGCTAAGGTAATACTAACAAAACTTTCATTGTGGATGCCAACAATGATACCATCACTCCCTGAAGAACAACGGTTACTCTCCTTTATGGACTCAGGTGGTAAATCAACATTATCATGGTTGACAATGACCACAGATAGAGTTCAAAGTAATAATAATGGTTTATTCACATGGCAGATAGCATCACAACAAGGTGTTTCTGCACCGCGACATATATTTGTTGCTTTCCAATATCCTGCACGAGTAAACTCAAAATTGCGTAGTGTAATGATATTTGACAAACTTGGTGTTACTGAAGTTTCATTGAGAATAAATGGACATCAAGAGCCATCCGAAGATATATTACTGAATTTTGATAACAATCATGTTGCACGTGTATATCATCGTTTGATGACATTTATGGGACGTGATCAAAATATTGATTTTGGTCTACAAATATCACAACTAGATTTTTCAACGCTGTATCCGATTTATTGCTTTTTGCTGGAACATCTTGATTTATTTAGACAATCTGTCGTTGAAATACACTTTCGAGCTCGTGTGGCAATAGGAGCTGTTGCTGATTACAGAGCAATTGCTGTTATACTCTCAGACAAAACAATGTTGCTTGAAGGTGTTGGTGGACGAATGAGTGTACTGATGCCCCAGCAGAAAACATGTAATTAAATCGCTCATGATATTATAATGTCATATCATCAGGTTAGTGTTATTGTGACTCCTGGTCAGATTAGAAAGCTGCAATCAGTATCAAAAAAGAATTCTGGAATAAAAATATTACTGAAATCAGAACAGACCACAGGCGGTCCAAATAAACTATTACTGACTGAGCGTCAAATCAGGAACTTCAATGAAGCCAAACGATCAAAGACCGGCATTAGATTTAATCTTTCTGTGGGTGCCATTAAAGACATCGCCAAGATGGATGGTATATTTCCACTTCTCACAGCTATACCAGCGTTGATAGCCGCTGCAGTCCTAGCTGTTGCAAAAGCAGCTGCACATGGTGCTGTTGGAACTGCTGCTGCTGCTGGGATGGCATTAAAGAAACCAATAGGTCACGGACTAAAAACTTGCCAAAAAGGGAAAGGTCTAAGACTGCCCGGGACACATCGTTGATAATTCCCATGTCCAATTTTGATTTACTTGATGGTGCTAAACGATTAATGATAAAAAACGTCAGAGGTGTTTTTATGCGTGATCAATTACCAAAACAACGAAACCATGTTGAAACCGGCATCATTAATCTCAATGGAAGTTCTGGTCCAGGTACTCACTGGTTGCATACGCGAATGATCCAGTGGAATTATTTATTTTGATTCATACGGGTTGGCACCACCAAACGAATTTTTAAAATATGTCAACTGACTTCAAAACACTCCCGTATGATATTCAACATTACCAACACAGACAATAACTGATCAGCCAATATGTGGCCTTGAAATAATTGCTGTACTCGACCCTGTGTCATCGTCAACCACGCCGCCTCATAAAGTCGTTCACGATTATACCACCGGACGATATAGCCATCTACCGTCGTTTTAAACGGGTCTTAGTGAATATACAATGGCAGATATTTTCGGACGATCTTCTCAGAGTCTCAAACCTCAAGGTGAATTATCGAAATACGCAACACTTGATCATGTCAAGGACGAACTAGCTAATCTTTTGCATCTCGTAGATGTGGACCAAAATGAAGTTGTTGTTTTTCAGGATCAACAAGGACGATTAAAAACTAGTAATATCCCGTTGACAGATATCATTCTGCGAGGTCCAGATGCGACCGAAGATAACTTAGCGGTATTTACTAAAAACGGTAAAATTTAAAACTCAGAGGAATCAGTCTTAACACTCATGGGAGAGATTGCTGGACGCATCAGAAGAATCGGAGATATCATGTATGGCGATCTCAACATGAGCAAAATACAATTATCAGTGTGAAAGAACCAAAATCAGACGATGATGTGGCAACAAAAAGATACGTAGACAGCAACAACAACACAATCAGAAATGAGATCGATGATCTTTTACTAACCGCCGGTGATACAATGTCTGGTTCTGTCAATAAGGCTAATAATACAATTACTGGTCTTAGAGAACCAGAATCAAATGATGACGCTGCAACTAAGAAATACGTCGATGATAGCAATATTCCGACGATGACCTCGTTAATGATAATCAATGATGGATTGGCCACATTTAGATCTGAATTTTCTACTCACGTACAAGCGTTTGTAAATTTGCGTAGAAACACAAATAGAGCCATTAATAACTTTTTTGGAAGTCCAGTAGTCGTCGACATTAATCTCTCCGAAAGCAAAACGATTATCGATGATGTAGTATATACAGTAGCGTCTAGATCAGCGTTATGGTCCCCACTCGATTAATCGATCAAACATCGCGCTAAGTTTTCCGGCATATACAGATTTTCAGTACTCAGCGGCGCTACAACATTTACAATATCTTCCAAATTTGCGGAACGTAATTTTCCATCTAGTAGATCCCCTGGATCTATGTCAATAGTACTGCAGCAAGACGACGAGGAAATATTCACGGCGGAACCCGAAAAACAAGACCTCGGCTTGATTTACTATTGGTGTCTTGAATTAGTCGCTAAACTATCATAATTTTATTAAAGTGGTAGCAATTTATATAATGAACCAATCGACTGACTTTGTTGCAGCGCAACATTACAGATACGAACATGTGTGTTTGTTGCATACCCAACTGAAAAATGTCATTGATGAGTATACAGCAAAACTAAAAAATTACCGCAGACTTATCGTTGTTACTGACATAACTGTATATTCTGCATCTGCCGTAGTCGCTGGAGCAGCAACTATAATCGGGTCATTACCAGCATCATACATAACAGCACCAGTAATAGAGATTGGTGTTCCATTCATAACCGGTGTTGCTGGTATTCTTAGTATCATTCTTAATATCATCGCAAATAAATATCCACGCGTGCGGCTGATAAATTACACGAGCATACAACGTTGCTATCATCGGCAACACACGCGCATGCCAAATCATCATCGCTGATATCATCAGGGCTCAATGATGGAATAATATCAGATCACAAATTCGCAGAAATGATTAAGGTTTACCATGAAGCAACTTGAAACCAAACCCCGTTGACAGAGTCACCTTAATGTAAATCAGAAGTAAATAATAATGATGTCAGTGACGTTGTCGTTGCTAGAAAAAATCATCGCTAATGTAACACCGTCAACAATCACAATGATATCAGCGAGCTCATCCAATCCTGAATTCGACGTTAGTTTCCCAACGGCAATTCCAGAAAAAGAAATAGCGTTAGCACGATTGCGAGTATATTACAGCTGGCCAAATATTAGATCAATGACATTCGGTGGATTGCCCGCAAATAACTCATTAGTGTTTTCTTATAAAAACAAATCTGATGGAACTCCAGATTGGCAAGTTGTTGTTATTCCAAGTGAATTCCAACGCAGGATTAAATCTATCACAGGAAACAATCTAAAATCTCTATTACGGTTCATGAGCAAAGATTATCAGGCGCAATAGAAATATCGACACCCTACTCGATTAGAACTGTGTTAGGATGGCCAGAAGTTCCACCGACATATGAAGATCCACCAGAACCTAAACGTGTTGATTTCACCATAGATAAAAGAATATTTTACAACAACGCACTTCCAGAATATCGAAAAACTCATCCGTGGAAGACCACAGAAACACATGGTATATCTGGCGAGAAATATTATTTTATTGCGTCTGATGGTACAAAACTTCATAAAATATGGAGAACATTATATATTTATGACAATAATAAAAATCCGATCATCGACGAAGAATTTATTAAATCATTTTCCGACGTAATTAAATCTGAACATGAACAAGTAAGCAACAAACTACGAAATTTATTTAGCAGTGTTGCACAATATTACAACATGATACAAAGCAACAGATCATCGCAACGATACAACATCTAAACCAAGTTGCATCGGACTTCAACTATGTCAATAAACTTATCATTGAAACAGTTATTGTCGACGATGGTGAATTTTTGATGATTTTCACCCAACCCCCCACCCAAAAACAATAACACTTAAAAAATTATTTCTCGGACATTATAAAATAACTGAAGCAGAATTACCAAGATTTGTATTACCAGGATTTAACGACGAAGAACTAAAAAAAACCGTCAACGATATCTATGAATGTTTTCCGCAAATCGTTGCCGCATGGATAAAAATATCCCCTCCAGCGATTATTCTCAAACATAACAATGATCCAGACGGTGGAGGTCGTCATATATCACCAGGTGTTGTCGCGATCACATCAACGATCGCAGTCAATTTGGTGTGTGATGCTATTGATGGAAGTTATCAAGTAGATCTTGAAAAATCCAGGCAGGCACAACAGGGATATATCTTATATTCATTTACCCCTGAAGTACCTCCTGGGTTTTTAATTGTGTCAGTACCTCTTAATCCGGTTTATCTACGATGTCATAACCAGCTATTATCACGGATACATTTTAGACTTACTGACCAAACCGGACACTTGCTTGATTTAAGGAATGAAGTTTTGGCAGTAAGTTTGTATATGTGTTCGTAGCTACTTTTTGTTAGAAAAAAAATAAATCTGAATATGAATGAGAATAAAAATACATACTATAATCAGAATAAAAATAAATATTATCATCGGAATCAGAATAAATATTATAATCTGAATCTGAATGAAAATAAATATTATAATCTGAATTAAAATAAATATTATTATCAGAATAAAAATAAATATTATAATCAGAATCTGAATCTGAATCTGAATCAAAAGAAATCTCATAATCTGAATCAAAATAATATTATAATATGAATAAATCTGAATCAGAATAAATATTATAATCTGAATAAATCTGACTCAGAATAAATATTATAATCTCAATAAATCTGATTCTGCATAAATGTTATAATCTGATTCTGAAAAATATTATAATCTGATTCTGAATAAATATTATAATCTGATTCTTAATAAATCTGATTCTGCATAAATATTATGCTGCATAAATATTATTATCAGAATAAATCTGATGCTGCATAAATATTATTATCAGAATAAAAATAAATATTATAATCTGATTCTGCATAAATATTATGATAAATAACTATTATAATCTGATTCTGCATAAATATAATGCTGCATAAATATTATTATCAGAATAAAATTGAATATTATAATATGATTCTGCATAAATATTATGCTGCATAAATATTCTTATCAGAATAAAAATAAATATTATAATCTGATTCTGCATAAATATTATGCTGCATAAATATTATTATCAGAATAAAAATAAATGTTATAATCTGATTCTGCATAAATATTGTTATCAGAATAAATCTGATTCTGCATAAATATTATCAGAATAAAAATAAATATTATAATCTGATTCTGCATAATTATTACCATCAGAATAAATATTGTAATCTGAATCAGAGTTTGAATCTGAATAAATATTATAATCTGAATCTGAATCTGAGTCAGAATAAAAAAAAAAATATTTCTGAATCAGAATAAAAATAAAAAATAAATCTGAATCTGAGTCAGAATAAATATACCTTTCACGTTCATAATCCCTCTTGACTTACGTCAGTGACTTCGTCAGAGACCTTGTCACCGAGTTTACAATCGTATATAAATTTTTATAGCTGTCGCACACGTGAACTCACAAT
>JAECUM010019891.1:0-37500 GCA_016617855.1 Megalonaias nervosa
GCGGCCAGTATTAATGGTGGAGGAAGAACCCAGGAAAACCCCGGAAAGAACCACCGACCCACGAGAAGCTACTGGCAAGCTTTCTCACATATCCACATTCGCCGAATCCTAGACTCGAACCCACGCAGACAGAGTTGAGATGGCAGTGATCCGTAACGGACAGCGCTTTAGACCACTTGGCCACTCGGGGCCCCTACACTTAAGTAACGGACTCTGGGTGGCCAAGTGGTCTAAAGCACTTGCCTTTACCGATCACTGCCATCTCACCTCAGTCCGAGTGCATTTGAGTCTTAGGTTTGACCAATGCAGGTATGTGAGAAATCTTGTTCCACCAGTTGTTCTGGCAGCCATTTATAGTCTATTGTGTGCTGAAAAATGGTGTTAACAACAGCAACAACAACAATTGAGTAATATGTACATGTAACTCTGAATACAGTTACTACAATAATATTTTAGCTATATATGGAAGGATACAAATATCAGATAATTTTATTTTGACTAAGTAAAGCCTGTGTATGAAAAACAGTTATGAGACAGGTGAATGCGTCCTTTTCAGACAGGTGTCATTTATTTGTAGGAAGTTTTAAATGCCCCTTTTACTTTATGCACATAATTGATCAAGCTTTTTTTTCTCTGATAAAATTCCCTCCCCTTTTTATCTATAATGATTGAATCTTATATAAATATATTTAATGACATAACTCATTTCCCAAATGAAAATTGTATGCACTACTATGAAGAGCACAGTGGAATCATTTGTAGTAAGCAGTTAATAGATTTATTTTGTGACAATGTCCTTTATATACAGTAAAAAAACAAATATATATATATATATATATATATATATATATATATATATATATATATACATTTTGAACAAATTTGTGTATCATCTGACCATGTTAGATTGGAGTACTTTATATTCAAGACACCTGTTTAAGGAATTTGTATTGGGGCCTCCTAAAAGTGTCCTTTATAGACAGATATTCTTTATACAGAGGTGTCCTTTAAGGCAGGTTACATTGCATTATTTTGCTACTAAAAAGTAATATTTCTTCATTTCAGACAAAACTGAAGTTTGGTAGTGAGTAAATAATTACTCATATCAGTGTTTGAAAAAGAAAACACTGTTCATCCCCATGAAGAGATTCAATGTATTGAACAGGATGAGTACTATGACACTGAAGAATGAAAGAAGAATGGTGTTTAATTGTTATCTTTTTTCTGGTAAGAATTATGTCATCCTAAATGTAACAAAAATTGTACCTTTCTTGGCCACATGTTCTTTCTGCTGTCCATTCATTAATTTTGTGTGCAGCTAAAAGGAATCAAGGAAGAGATTATACTTTCTTTCTATATTATTCATCTGATTAGCTTAATTCCATTTCAGGTCAACACATCTACCATGACACTGTAGGAAAAATCAAATGACCATAAACTTTTTTCACTTCATCTTTAGGCAATACATCATACCACATTTGCTTTCTTTCTTGAACAAACATGAACAGATTTCTCCACAGCAGAAAATCAAATCAAAATCCTTAAGTTCTGGACCTGGTGTTTCTTGATTTGTCATTGCATTTTTTTTCCTTCCATTGTCATGACACTGTGCTAAAGCTAATAATGTTCCATTGTTTTCTCATTTTCTGGCTGATACAATAATCACTCAAAAAAAAAATTACATCTTTACATGACACCAGAAAAGAGTTGATCTCATGCCAATTTATGATGATTAATATGGGTGTTTGTACTACTCTGACAAACAAAAATAAGTCCCAAAATCTTGGCTCTATTTTTCTAAATATCTTATATCGCAAAATGCAAGTGTTCCAAATATCATGTAAAGATTATTAATATAATGGATTAAAACTACTGCAGTGTTTATCAAAGAGACATGTCAAATCACATGTGCATTTAACTGGTCATTTGATCAAAATGATCATTAGGAACTGACAGTTGATTAATAGGTGTCTTAATCTCCTTGTCAGCTAAGATATAACTTATGTGGCTTCATCTAATCCAATTACAGTGGCTTCATCTAATCCAATTACAGTGGCTTGAACTTCATATGATAGCTTGCAGACTACATGACTGATACTCACACTGTCAAAACAGATCAAATAAAAGAGAAGTTTAGGGACAGAAAAACTTGTGTACTGAGGACTGAGCTGTTGGGATTTTCACATGTCCAGCAATGAAAAATGTGCATACTTGGATATGATTTTTTTTGGAGAATGCAGAATAATGTCTTACAAGGCATTTAAAAGGAATAAAATCTAAACCAAATAATTCTTTCATGCACACTATAATACACATTTGCATACATTATATTATATATAACATTATATATGCATGTTATATCCAGGGATATTCCCGTGTTCAGCTTGTAAGAAAAATATAATCAATACAGTTAACTGGGATTCATTTAACTTCTAAATTCTGCTTTACTAATTTGCACTTGATTTTATAGGGAGCACTTTGGCTTCAAGGCATGTCTGATCAGCACCATTTTAAAAATAAAATTTTTTTGAAACAACTTATCATAATATATGATGGAAAATATTCTGGCATAAAGGTTTTTAAAATTTATTCATATGTTGCCAATCCACTGAAAATATGGCCACTGTTAGTGAAAATAGAAAACCCTTAAATAACTTGCTCACAAAAATTGTACCAATTTGATAAAAGGCATCATGGCATAGGGGGCCTTACATTTTATATAAATGATGCTGATCTACATTCATATATGGCCAGCATTATTAATAATAGGAGAACCTTTAACTGATCATTTGTCAAAAACCGCTCAGTAGAATTTGACAGAAACTTTCAGAGTTGTCTAACTTATACTGATCCACCATCAAATATGGTCACCATTACTAAAAGTATAAAAACCTTAAAAACTACTCAACAGATGGCAACCATTGCTAAAAATTAACAAATAAAAATATACAAATTCTCAAGCATTTCCTAGCAGAATTAACCAAATTTTACAGAAAACATTCTGGCATAGAAGGCTTTCAAGTTTGTACAAATATTGCTGCTTCATCGTTAAATAAAACAAAATACCCTTGTAATAACTTAAAAGTGCTCAACAGAATTTAACTGTCTTTAACAGAAACTGTCCAAGCTTGTAAATCTTTCGGGTTTATACAAATGATGCCAAATCTGTCATCAAATATCACTAGTTAGAAAAACTGCAATGCAACTTTATCTACTACTAATTGAAAAACTGTTAAATGAGTTCATAACTTCTCAATAAAATTTGACTAACTTGGACAGAAAGCATCTTGACATTAACGTCATTCAGTATTGGAGAAATTATGCTGATGTTCTTGCCTTTTGTTATTTGGTGGATGTCAGCTAGTTGAGTAATCTAAGGCCTTCCTAGGCCTCTTGATTTTGAATGAGACTCCAATTCAAATATGACATTTTTTTCTGCTCAAAGAGCAATATTAAGAGATGCTCATTAGAATATTATTGATTACCTCAAAAATTTGCATGTGGTCTATTTTTTATTAACTTGCCAAGTTAGCATAAAGTTTGTCCCAGTGACCATTTTCCAACTTGAATCTGACAATAATTGCTATTTTAAACTTTTTCTTAAAACCACTAAGCTACTTTGGCCACATTTGGCAGAGAACACTTTGGTTCATAGGGTTTTCAGTTGTTTTTTTTTTTAATTATCCCAATCAAACATCCAATATTGCTTCTATTACAAAAATAAATAGAAAATCCTTTAAGCAACTTCAGAATGCCACAACATAATTTGACCAAATTTGACAGAAGTCATAAATACATGAAGGCTTTCAAATTTATTTAGATTATGATGCCAATCTGCTGTCAAGTATTGGTGCCATTAGTAAAAATAAAATGACTTTTAAATGGCTTCTTCTAGAAACAGAAATAATTTTGATCAAATGTGGCAGAAAACATCATGTTTGGCTTCATCTCAAAACTGCTCAACAGAATTTGACCAAATTTTAGATAATTCATTCCGGCATAGAGGGGTTTCTCTGTTTGTACAGATGATACCATTCTGCCATCATGTATGGCCACAGAAAGACTGAAAACTTTTAATCAATAAAATAATGCTCAACAGAATTTTACCAACTTTGGCAAAGCATCCTTGCATAAAGAGCTTTCAAGTCAGTTTACCATTTGGGTATTCTGGTCATACTTAACAAAAACAAAAAGAGAACAATGGAGACTTCAGACTTTAGAGTCAAGTACTTTTTAAATGAATCAATTATCTTGCCATCTTAAATTTTGATTTCTGCTACAAGAAGAAACTGTATTTTCCTTAAACTATATTCATTACTGTTTGGACTACAAATTATTACTTTTTGATTCCTTTTGTTCACATAGAATTTGTTTTATGAAATCACAAATTCAGTTTGTATTTTAGAAGTGGTGCATATATGTCTTTACATATAAATTAAATGGCTGAATATAAGTAAAATTGTTGCAAAATAATTGAATCTTTTAAAAATAATTGTCAAAATATTGACTGTATTTGTATGTTTATTATTCAGTTATAATTTCAATTTTTATGAATTGGCTGCATTTTCTACAATTTGATTGGATGTAAATGGTTGCATGATACTGATTTGGAATTTTTTTTTACACATCGATAAATTCTGCAGACTACTTTTGGTTCCCCGTTTCCAGGTCATTTTGTGTTAAGTTTTATCTATATCAATGCCTTACACCATAATAATAAAAACAATAAGCCCACCCCCACCCACCCCGTGATTTCTGATCAAAATTTACAAATCCCAGATTAAAATCACCCATTAGAAGTTAAAACAATGTACTTGAACAGACCTTCCTGCACTCAATACTCTCTCCTTTTGTCGAAGAAGGCATATGGCAGGCTTTACAAGCCAATCTTTATAATTTATTGCATTTCGCATCAATAAGATGTTCAGCAGCTGAGATAGGTCAGTGTCATATCATGAGTTGGGGATCTCACTAAAATGGGCACGAGTTTATCTTTGAAAGATCAAAATGTGCAGAAAGCAAGAACAATGAATGCTGTAACAACACTGGCCATAAGCAAGTGTATTGTTAAAAACAGGAATAGCATGGTTTAAACAGCATCAACCATTTATTTTAAATTTTAAAAAAATTGATCATAACAAGCTCCTTAGATAACTGCCATGACCCACTCTGACACTACCATATATTACAGTAAAACCTGTTTTGAAAGACCACTGCTATGTGAGACCACCTGTCTTAAAAGACCATATTCCCAATGCACAGATTTGTTGACTATATAGTGTTCAGCCAACCAGAAACACACATTTGTTGTTGTTGTAGTTGGGCCTTATAATTGATCCCAGTGGACTACTCACCAATTGGACAGTGAGTCATCTGACAGTTGTACATTGGAACACTGACCAATTAGACTGTTGTCCATCAGGCAGTTGTACATTGGACCACTGACCAATTAGACTGTGAACCATCAGGCATTTGTACATTGGACCACTGACCAATTTGTCTGCAAACCATCTGACAGTTGTACATTGGACCACTGACCAATTAGCCTGTGAGCCATCTGACAGTTGTACATTGGACCACTGACCAATTAGACTTTGAGCCATCTGACAGTTGTACATTGGACCACTGACCAATTAGTCTATGAGCCATCTGACAGTTGTACATTGGACCACTGACCAATTAGTCTGTGAGCCATCTGACAGTTGTACATTGGACCACTGACCAATTAGTCTGTGAGCCATCTGACAGTTGTACATTGGACCACTGACCACTTAGATGGTGAGCCATCTGACAGTTGCATATTGGACCACTGACCAATTAGATGGTGAGCCATCAGACAGTTGTAGATTGGACCAGTGACCAATTAGTCTGAACCACCAGACAGTTATACTTAGAACAAATGATAATTAACACATTTGTAACTTACATATTGTGGTAATTAAGTTTTCTGTAGTTATGTATTGTGATATGTGGCATATGATAAATTTACTTGTTATACACAGGTATACCTGGGACTTGTGAAGTTTATTTCTAAGTATTTTAAAGTCATATGAAAGTATATTAATATTGCTTTTTCTTGCTACAGATATGCATGGAATCCTGTTCAAGTCTTGTGCAAACTCAACCACTGCTTGACTATGAAAATATTTGTAAGCACCATTTCTCTCAGGGATGTCCAGTTCATGATAGCGATTCATGGAGGTGTGCTAAAGTATTGACAGGTTGTTCTGGAGATCAGAGTATTCAATATCACTGTGTCCTCAATTCAACAGGACAGCCTTTCAAGGTTATGCACATATGTGCCCTTCTTTCAAAATGTGTTAAAGGTAATTCAGCAGTTTTCTGTACTGTTTTGCTTTCCATTTTCTTTGCAATTGGGTTATTATCATAGTGTGAACAGATTGTTGGCTGTAAGAGCTTGAAAAATGTGATAATCTTTTATGTAGTCAAAATTAAATTTTTTAAATTTCCAGACAAAGTTTTAATTTTCTTTAAAATTTAATAAAATATATAGCACAGTTGACATATTGACCCCATTTCGCCATCTTAATACCTAATGAAGTATAGACATTAGAGATATATAGATTTGATTCCAACCAGTAAATTGTGTCTGGACTATCCTGCAACCTGTTTAAGACATTAAGCAAAAAATTAGGACAGGACCAGATTCAAACTTAGACAGCATGTATAAGTGCGAGCTTATATAACAGTGCAGCTAGAAAAAAATAGAGGGGTACCCCATTTCACCCATTTGTACACCTCTCTGCCCCTCCAGTGGGTCCCTCTTCTTGAAATGAATAAATAGCATCTTTAAACACAGTACGTTTACACATGATTCAGAAGCTGTGATATCTTTACTTTGAGCAGATATGGCATTACATTTTCATCAAGAAAGTCAGAGGTCTTTTAAGCAGTTGTCTTCATCTGTAAATTTCTTATTTTTATTATTGGCACATGGGCATTAATGATATTGTGTAGAATGTAAAGTCAATATACATAGTGTAAGTTGTCAACTTGTTCTTCTGTATGTAGATTCTTTATGCTTAAATTAAATATGTTGTTATTTTCTTTATGTTAAGAAGTGCTCCTATCTGCACTGCATTGTAAGAAAATACTAGCTGGAAAACTGCATAAGGTACTTTACTTAATTCAGGATATCAAATTGTTTGGCAGTGACTACACTTTAGATGTGTATGTTCCCATATAATCAGATTCATGAAACTTGTGCAGCTTACCATGCTATCAAGCCATGATTATACCTTGTAACTCAGGGTGCATTATCTGTTGTCTTAAAAACTGTTTGACCAGTTTGCACCAAGTTACTATTCAAGCGCGGGGGCCCCGAGTGGCCGAGTGGTCTAAAGCGCTCTCTGTTACGGATCACTGCCATCTCACCTCTGTCTGCGTGGGTTCGAGTCTAGGATTCGGCGAATGTGGATATGTGAGAAAGCTTCCCAGTTGCTTCTCGTGGGTCGGTGGTTCTTTCAACGGATTTCCTGGTTTCTTCCTCCACCATTAATACTGGCCGCCATGTATAGCCTATCGTGTGCTGAAAAATGGTGTTAAGCCCCACAACAACAACAACAACAACAACAACTATTCAAGCATTCAGGCATCAAGGCCTTTACAGTTAACACAATGATACTGACCTCATAACTAAAGTATTTTTCTCAAAAACTACTCGATAGAATTGAATCAAATTTGATAGAATGCAATCTGGCAGGAAGACCTGTTAATATTTGAACAAAATATATAAATATATAGAGTGAATATATGAATGCACTTTATTACACAAAGCATATTATAATTTCTACTAATGGATTCAAGATATGTTCTGTTTACTTGGTCTTTCTTAGTGTGCTTTTCCATCTAATGTTGTATTATTTGTTCCTATTATCTTTATCAAAAAAGTCTCAGAAAATTGCTTTTAATTATATATGACTCACCTTGAGAATTGTGTTGTTGATGGAGATTTCTTTGCACCTCACCCTTAGCACCATTTTATGTTGGGAGAGGAAAGGGTGCAAATTTGTACAAATGTTTGCCTCTCCACCTTCCAGTATTGCCACTGTTTTATGTGAACAAGAAAAACAAGTTTTTACTGGAATAGGTTTTAGGGCCTTGTTTACTGGAGAAAATGTATTGTTGTTTTCAGTCATTGTGCATGCTTGAAGCACAAGACAATTCCTCCTGATATTCCAATCAAGGACCATGAACACAATAAATTATTTTGTGTATAATCTACAGGCCTTCATGAATATTCTACTGAACAGTGAAAGAGACAGGTCATTCTTGTCAAGTTATGCTATTAAAAATAGTTTTGGTTTTTTTAAATCCTAAAAACCACTGAACAGAATTTGATAAATTCAAGAGAAAGCATCCTGGCCTGATGGCATTTCAGTTCTTAACATATAATGTCAATCTGCCTTCCAAATAACCACTGCTGCAAAAATAGAAAAATCTTTAAAATGGTTTCTTTAAAAAAAACTACTTAGTAACTGCATTTGACAAAAAAGAACAGGTAACTTTCCAGTATGAATCCTCTGAAAAGTACAAATTATGCCAATTTGCCATTAAATATGGCAGTAGGGACTCAAAATAAATAAACACAACAACTTTAAACTACCTCCTCAAATAACCAGTAACACAATTGTAGAAATTCTGATAGGCTATCATTCAAAGCCAGATTTGGTAGCCATCTGACTGTCAGGCATATGTTTGCTAATAAGCTATATTTGGTAGCCATCTGACTGTCAGGCATACGTTTGCTAATAAGCTATATTTGGCCCAATTTGGCCTCGTCTTACAGTGTATACCGATGATGTAAATCTACCTTTCATTATATCAGTAATAGTTAATAAAATTTTGTACAATATTTGAACAACTTTTTTCAAAAATTGACATATAGACCAGAGTTGAAGGAGATACTATTGGCATAAAGATGCATATAATCTGTAGAAATTACATTCATTTTCCCTAAAATAAGTGTTACATTTAATAAACATATACAAAATCTTGAAGTGACTCCATACAAGAATAAAAGGCTTTACAGATTTCAACTAGATATCCTAATATTGAGAATGTTTAAACCAAGATTACCCAGTCTGGTGTTGTAACAATAGACCAGGGGTCTCAAATTCAAACCTCTGTGAGGGCAGCATAAGAGCATTTTCAATGACCCAATGGCTGCACCACCTTTGTTATCTCTCATGACACCAATCATTTTGCAGGCCACAGGATATGGCGGGCTGTGTGTTTGAGACCCCTTCAATAGGCATTTAGGTCAGTATTATCCAGATGAGCAGTCTCAGGCCAACCTGGGTTTCTTGTTTCTCTTTTTCTAGTGATATACTAAATATTGTGCTTTATTTTATTACAGGGACTATACCTATTTATGATGAAAGAAAGGATGTCATATCTTGCGAGCAATGCCATAATGGTTATTATCAGCCATATGACACATGGTCTGACGAGACACCAGAGTGTTTACAGAAGCATGAATGTGAGAAGGAGGGACATAAAATTGAGTGTGACATGGCCACACGATTGAGTAAAACCCAGGATAGTGAATGTCAATGTGATGCCAGGAACAATTATATTCTAACAAATTTTGAAATAAGAGGAAAGTGTGTTGAATGGGCCCATGCCACATGCTATTTCCATCCATGCCCTGATGGTCAAGAAAGACTATCGAGTAAGTGTTTCAGAGTAGTTTTGATTTTTATGTGTAATATTCCTTATTTCCTTATTGTCGATATATATTACAGAGGTATTGTGTCCCCTAACATCTTTATGTATACTGGATGAAATGTTAATCAGATTTTGTTCAGATACTATTCACTGTAATTGTTATTTGAGCCACCATTGACATTGAGATGTTATGTATATTTAATTTGTTTTGTGTGTTGGTTTTTGTCCTTGATAATATGCTATGTTTATTTAATTTGTATTGTGTAATTGACCTTCATCCATAATTGAGGGATTGAGTTGAACTTGCTTGACTTAAGTCTTGTTATTTTGCAAACAATATATTACATAGCTAATATTTGTCTTTGATTTTAGATTATAATTAAAGATCATTATTACTTTTAGATAAACATGTCTACAGATGTTGAGTTCAAGGTCTAATTTTTCTTAGAAATTTAGAATGTTCTAGAAGCAAGTTGTTTATGAATGACCCTCATCCTGGCTCTGTCATTATGGCTTAGCTTTTTATATACATGTTGTTTACTTCAGAATTATTCATTCCATATCTTAACATCAGCCTTAATGGAATGAATTTAAGTTATGTGCTTTTGAGAAGATTTTATTTATTTATTTAAAAAATTCATTGGAATTACAAAATGCTCATAAATTTAGGACTAAACCATTAGCTTGGAATTGTTGTGAATTCATTCAAGGATATGTTTGATTATACCATTATGATACATCAAGACTGTTGGCACATTAGCAAATTTGAGACTACTGGCACATCAGAAATTTCAATATTGGAAGTCATTCGGAACACCACTGGAATTTATTTGGAATACTCTATACTTTTGGACTTGTGATAGAACTTTTAAGACTGTTTGGGATTTATTTCATGATACTGTAAAGTTCTTTTAAAATTTTCACTGTGTATTCTAGGGAAATAAATTATTTGTTGAATTTTACAAAACTTGTAGGTTTTTGCTTTTTTCCGTTACTTAGTTTAAGACCATAGATTCATAACAATGTCGGTATTTGAGAGTCATTTCCCTGATTTAGCTCAAGTTGTGTATGCAAGAAACTCATCACCCAGTTTTACCAAATAATGTTTTGTAAACTCCTTTCAAGAGTGGATGGAATCAAGGAGACTGTTCAAAGATGTCAGTAGAACATTACTGAATTGTATTACTCTCCAATATCTACTACAGAAAGCAAGTTTTTTTTTGGTAAATTATGTTTCTCAAGTAATATTTACCTGATTGCATTACATTGGGACAAATTTTCTTGCTACTTCTGAATGCAGCTCTTCCAGAAAGACAGAAAATTGTTGTTCTATGTATAGTCGAAGGGAGGCAATTCTTACAGGTTAACTCCCCTTTCTACCAGCTAGGTGGCTACTGGTACATTTTGTTTAGACCAGTTTTTTACTTGAGCAAGATTTGAAAGGATGATCTCATTGCAGGGAAGAGTGGGATTATTTGTAATGTGATCAGGTAAATGTTATAGGAGAAACATAATTTACTAAAAAATTTGCTTTATCTAGTAAATACATTACCTGATCATATAACATTAAGAAAATAGGTGGGAGGAGGAGGGAATGCTGTGCATATCCTGCTTCCAGCTATACCTGTGTCACCCAGGTGGAGTATGCATAATCTACTAGCAGATGAAGTTCTTCTAATGTTAGTTCAGTAAAATTTGGGGATCTTAGTTATATACATGGAAAGAGAGCCAAGAATTTGTTATGAGGTGTACCTGTTCCTGAGAGAGGTCAGTGTAAGCTGTTACCATTCTGGATCTTAAAATATGTAACAGAAAGGAGTGACACCATCAATTGTAAGTAAAATATGTAACAGAAAGGAGTGACACCATCAATTGTAAGTAAAATATGTAACAAAGGAGTGACACCATCAATTGTAAGTAAAATATGTAACAGAAAGGAGTGACACCATCAATTGTAAGTAAAATATGTAACAGAAAGGAGTGACACCATCAGTTGTAAGTAAAATATGTAACAGAAAGGAGTGACACCATTACTTGTAAGTAAAATATGTAACAGAAAGGAGTGACACCATCAATTGTAAGTAAAATTAAAAAGCAATTTATTTCTCTACAATACAGAATGAAAATTCAAGGGACACTTACAGTGTAGTGAATTAAATCCTAGATGATCCTAAATGTCCTATAACAAATCCAGAAGTATAAAATGATTCAATGAATTCCAATAGTTTTGAATATCCTGATGTAACACAATTATGCAATCCAGAATCTCTTTGAATATCACAAAAGTCCAAAGTAGAGCTCTTCAGTAATTCCAGTCAATATTTTAAATAAATTTTTACTCTTGAGTTATATCTGACAGGCTTGTCTAAAATAGGAATGAATTTTGTGTTATAAAATCACTGGTTATATGCATTTTCACATGACCTATATCATAACAGAATGTGAAGATTTCCAATGGATAAACCTCGTCTAACTGCAAACAAGGCTGACCTTGAACTCTTGCTACATAAACACTTTATTTATAACATACATTCATGCACAAAAGTTTGCTATGCAAACATTTTGCTTGCAATTTACAGTCATGGACAAAGTTAAGTACTCAGTATAAATTAAATACACATAACAATGCAGATTTTAACCAAGTTGGCTAGCACTTGTGTTGTTATGTCTTACTTGCCAGACTTGAGAGGCAGGAAAACAGGGTCTGGCCATTGCTGATGTTCTCCATATGCTTTAGATAAATGTTTGAAAGGAGATACTTGATTCTTGAGCTTTGCCTCTCTCGACATATCGATTGAGGAGAGAAGGTGAATAGTTATTTGTTGGTTGCCTACTGATGGCAACCTATTTTTAGCAATGAAACCATGTTGTGTCATTAGGACAACTGGTCTGTTGGGATAGAACTGCACATACTTTGGCTCCATGGAGTGGGCATATAGCTCACAGACTCAGAATGCTGAGGCATCCACTATCAGAAAGCAAGTCTTATATGATAGCTGATTCATGGATAGATCAAAATTGGACATCAGGTCTGAAAGGTCTTTGTTGTGGCCAATAGCATCTCATCTGTGATATCAGAATATGTCTGAGATCATGGACTGGTATCCCTTTACAGTGATGTGGACTAATTTCTTAACTTCAGAGAGAAAGAGGAAGAAGTTGGCCAGCTGAGAAATGGAGGCAGAGAATGGTGTGACGTCATTTATATCACACCAGTTGTTAAAAACCTTTAATTTCCCTTTCTTTGCATTCAGATTGGAGGGCCTTCTTCTCTCCACCATTGAAGATCCAAACTCCTTTTTGTGCAAGATGTCCCTGAGCAAGTGTATGAGTGAAAAGGAGAATTTTCACACAATGGTGTGTCAACACATTGTGCCACTAATTGCATCAATACCTAAATAGCTAATTTCCTACTTTGGCTCTTTCATGAGAAACTGTTAGCGTCAATCTGCTTCCTACTTGCACTAGTGACAGCAGGCGAGACACATGCTTTATCAGGTGACCTAACCACTTGAAGTTCCGACTCGATGGGACATAATATACCTCTTGAGAGCCCCTGCTTTCATTGCCAAAAATGGGTTCTAATTTATGTACAGTCAAATTTTGTAGTGAATTCCCTGTCTACCCTGGACACTTTATCTCAAGGTCAACTACTGGACCCAGTGTGAGCTCATAAGAGGCACTTAAAAAGAACCAAGGGATATCATGTCTCTTCGTAACCCTCAAAGAGGGAAAGGATGATTATCATCACAAACACTTTCATCCAGGATAAAATATTATAGTAATTCCACATTTTGGGAAATATTCCTAAATCAAAAGAATTTGTGTCACATTTTGGCTCACGAACTTTGGGCAGTCACCACAGGCATTGCATCTAAGTGAAACTGTTATCTACCTGACATTATCCATGCCATGGGATGCAGGTCAGAGTCTACTCTTTCCAGCTTTTTTTTTACTCAGAGATCTTTCATCCCAAAAGGCTCATTTCAGCCTGGTAGGACCTATAGCCATGGCACAATGGGTTACCTTCCATGGACAGGCTGATCAGGATAAAGCTTCATGACTTCTGCTGGGTTTGTGTGAGAGATAAATTTTCCCATTTGAATCTGCTCCCTGAGAGATGGAATCTATTCTCCAGTCCGGTTATCTAGAAGCTTTCACATACGTTAGGGGACTGGATATGGCTTCACTGGAGTAAGGGGATGTAACTCCTTCCACCTCTTACCTACTCTCCATATGTATTATGATCAGGTAATTCATTTGAAGAAGAAACCAATTTTTTCTAGTAAAATATGTTTCCTCAATAGTACTTAACCAAGCATAAATTTAACCAATCAATCAGTGATTTAACCACAAAGCAGGTCCTATTCAGTAATGCATCATGATAGCTTTAGTCATTTTTTTAAGGATGTAAGGGGAAGTGATTTCACAGAGTCACGAATAGCAGAGAGTCAGATTTTCTTCAGCAAGATGTAATTTCAGTGACTGGCCTGTAATTACATTTATTTGTTCTAGCTCACAAAGTACTCATATTTATTGCTGCAGGTATAACTTATGTAGGTGCACACAATCAGGGCATGATTGAAGTTCTCATATTTTTAAATGTGAAAGTATAAGGATATACTTTTCACATATGAAAGTATCAGAATAAACAAAATGTGAAAATTATTTTGCCAATAAGTTTCTATATTTCACGCTTAAGTATATAATAAAAATAAATCTTGTTTTACCTTATGGCTGCTAAGTTTTGTGAAAATTCTATTTTTGCTACTGCTTTCTCATTCTTTGTCCATTGCATGAAAGAAGAGCTGTATTGTGCTGACCAGGAAAATTAAAACTTTGAGGTAATTTTGGTTATTGCTGGAATTTTTTTTGGAAACCTTGTAAAAGCCTGTGAAAGAGTACCTTACTATGACCTACACTATATTGTTTGAATAATGCATCTCTTTTTTCTAGCATGTAGCCAAAAATAATGTGAAAGCGTGCACTCTAAATGCCACCCTTTTTACTTGTCCATTTGAAACAAGCAAACACATTTCATCAATACCCTACCTCTTTTCTTCAGACTACAGTTGTGCTTCAGTATGTCCACAGGGTCAGAAGCATGATGATAATGACATATGCGTTCTCATGTAAGTTATACTAGAACAGCTTTAAAATCAGCTTTCATTTATTATGGACAGCCTTTTCCCATCATCATTTTAGCTTTCCACTGTGAAGTATTGACATGTAAAAGAATGCAATACTGATGTATTTAAATAAATATAGTTATACTAGGAGCTGTACCTTTAATATTGAAATCAAAGAACTTAACCAGGGGTTGGTGAAATAAGAAATCAATGCCACTGGAACAAACTTCTTCAGAAAGATTTTGTTACTTACAGAGATGTATCCAACCACTTTTTATTAATTTGCCATGGACACTACTATTGAAATGACCTTAAACAAAGATATGATACAACCCTGGTAGCAGTGACTTATATTTGTTGTTAATGGTGCAGTACAAATAAAAATGCATCCCCTTGTCCAATTGCATGCTTCTAGGTAAATATGATACAAAAACCTTACCTATAGTGTGTTACCAGGTAAAGACTAAACACATCAACAAGAGAGGATTCAAGTGTTACAAAATTAGTAACCTTGGCACCTAACTGGGGGAGTAGGTACTATGAAACCATCCCATGTTTCTGTATGATCTGAGAATGAAGAATGGTTGAGTTCCAGTGAGACCTTAACAATTTACATGCGAGTATTACATGTACAAACCTAAAGCAACACTGACACGAATGCTGGGATCCTATCATGTTCTCAGGACCAATATTGTCTGGCTGGTATTAACTTAATGGAGCATTGAGAATACTTAACAACGTAAGTAAACCTCCCTGTCAATGATAGTATTTATGAAATCCGTTTGTTAAATTTACTTCATTTTACCTATTTTGTTGTCTCTTGAGTGTCCTTAACAAGCAGGTTTTACTGTACACCAACCTATATTTTAACCTTAACATTTTAGACTTAAAGTTGAAGGCCCATGAAACCATTTGGAATACTTGCCTGCAGAAATTCTATGCTTTATCTTGATGAATTTCATTTTAAGAATTAAATGCTTTTTTTTATTACAGAAGTTCGGTTAATCAGACTACAGCATCTTTGAATGACAGCTTGATAATGTCAGGTAAGATTTTATTTTCCTTGGGCACATTCTTAAGTGGACATTTCTTCCTTTTTGTTTCGCTTTGAAATTCTTAAAGGCTCTAGAAAATACAACTCTGTTCTCCCTGCCCCCTCCCCCCCCCCCATGTGTCTCGTCTAAGGTTTTGTGTTTAGGTGATTTTGGCAGGGCATTTTTGTTCCATGATCACATTGATATATGGGTTTATTGTACTGTGCCATTCTGCATTTTGGAAACTAGACCAGATGTAAGAATTTTAGTTTGTTTAGAGTTTTTGGTATAGAAATATGTTATCTATTTACCCAAACAAACCCCAATCAACAGAATCAAATAGAATGAAATAAACTGAAACCAGCAGCAATAGTGTAGCAATGGTATATGGGATCATGCACAGTGAAATAGAATTCAAATCACTAAGTCAATATAAAGTATAAGGAAAGCATCTATAACAGTGATTTTATAACACACCATTCATAAATCCATGAATAAATATAATCATTACTGTATAATTAGTTCAAGGACATATCATTTGTGCAGGACCTACTCTAAGATTCTCAGTTGTGGAATTCACTCTAATTTCTAAAAATAATCACACTAATAAATGCATGCAAATTGCACAAAGTAATGGCAAGCTGTGCTTCTGATTACTTCCACTTAGTAGTAATCTCTCAGGTCAACCCATTTGCTTAAAAGCATGAGTAATACTTGTAGCCAAATACAAAGAAACATCACACTGAATATCAAATATAATGAGTATCTTACATCAATTTTAAATTTCCTGCTCAGTAACATAGACAAATCTCTGCTAAACGTTGCACACATGAGCATGGCAGAAGAAAATGTTGGTTCTATTTAACACAACTAATACAAATATAAAGGAAAATTACCAATCCTTTTAAGTCCTTATCTTCATCTAGTAAGGAGGTATCCATTGATAAGCCCAGTATGTCAGGTATCCATTGGTAAGCCCAGTATGTCAGGTATCCATTGGTAAGCCCAGTATGTCAGGTATCCATTGGTAAGCCCAGTATGTCAGGTATCCATTGATAAGCCCAGTATGTCAGGTATCCATCGATAAGCCCAGTATGTCAGGTATCCATTGATAAGCCCAGTATGTCAGGTATCCATTGATAAGCCCAGTATGTCAGGTATCCATTGATAAGCCCAGTATGTCAGGTATCCATTGATAAGCCCAGTATGTCAGGTATCCATTGATAAGCCCAGTATGTCAGAAGTGCATGGAGACACACAAGTGGAAACCTCTTTTGAAACTGTACAAATCAAACGACCCCACCCACCAATGATACTTTAAAGACAGACTATTTCATTAAGCAGGAATAGGGATTTTCTTTTGAACTGGGATAAAAGAAATTTCTTATTTTACCACAAGATCATTTTCTTTTTTGCTAATAAAATGGATAGAATTAGTTTTTTCTGCAAACCATACTATTTGGACCCCAGTTTTGTTTAAAATTCTCAAGCCCCCCCTTCCCAAAAATGACATGATTAGTCTCAAATTGTAAGTGATGACCCCATGAATTATGAGGACAGTTAATGCATGTATGATCAAAGGGATTTTTAGTACATATGACAAAAGGGATTTTAGTGTGGGAAAAAGTAAAATATATAGCAGTACCAATATCAGGTTTCTAACCAGCAATATGTTAGGTATGTGAATAATGTTAATTTTAGATATAGAGGTGAGGGAAGCAATGATAAATCTGTGTAACTAGGTCAGCATCATAGAAACTAATGTAAGTTGGGTGTGAGAACATATCAAGTAAAGTTTTTGGGTTACAGGAAGGCTTTGACAAATCTGGTTCAGTGGGTCAGCATCATGACATATCTGGATAACTAGGTCATATTCCTGCTGTTTCAGCACCATTTAGTTATGCTATGATCTGGGGGAAGGGAGCTGTCATTCATCTAGTAATGGTTAGCCAATCATATTCTGAATGTGGGGAAAGGGTGTGGGATTATGATATGTATATATAGATAGATACAAGATATAGTGGGCAGAACAGAAGAGTAGAGAGGGCACAAAGCAGAAAGAAAGAAAAGCAGAAACAGAGGGCAGAGAAAGAAAAAGGGACTGTGAAGATAAGATGTAGTTGGAAATAAGAATCAGACAGAGATATACAAGATGGGGAGTTAAGAGAAAGAATACCTAATAGACATAATGGAGTGATAGATGTTCTGATTGGACAAATATAGTGAGAAACAATGTAGATAAACATTAGTGCAGAATTTGGAGAGGTGGACAGAACTAGTGTGTATTTTGGGTATAAACAGTAGATTAC
The DNA here is from genome assembly GCA_016617855.1 of Megalonaias nervosa. NCBI lineage: Eukaryota > Metazoa > Mollusca > Bivalvia > Unionida > Unionidae > Megalonaias > Megalonaias nervosa. Next base: position 18,163 of record JAECUM010019891.1, read on the forward strand.
AATATGGCTTAGTGTTTTAATTAGTATACCCCTGTTTCCTGCCTCGCCATGTCTGACCCATTAGGTGTTGTTGGTCTTAAGGGTGAGATTATCTCCCATGACTCAAAGCAATGGATTTGCATAGGTCCCATATTTCTTTTAAAAATATCTTTTATATTGTCTGTGTAAACAACTGCCATCCTTCATAAAGGAAGAACACAAATCTTCATTCATTCATTCATTCATTTTCAGCAATACCGCAGGTCTAAGGCATCCATCTTTTCCATTCTTCTTCTGACATCACTCCACTCTTCATCTCTTCATGTGACAATCCCTCTTTGAGGTCATACAGATGCATAGTTCTTGGTTTCCCTTTTGGTTGCTTTCCATCCATTTTCTCTTGTATTACTTAATAGGTTTTCACCTCTCAGAATATATTCCATGCATCTTTTCTTCCTCTTAAAAATTACTTGCAACAATCTTCTCTTTTCACCTACTAAGCTATGTACATCTTCATTTGTTTTCCTGCATCTTTCTCCATGCATCTCCTAATCTACATCTCAGAACCTTTCTCCTTCCTTCCAAAGAGTCAGTGTTTTTTGATCCATACAATGCTGCACTCCATACCAGGGTTTTGACAATCTTTTTCAAATTGTTGTTAATTTTATGCATTAGTAATACTTTCATCTTGTTAAATACATCCTTTGCTACAACTTCCATCTTCTGTAATAAACGATCCCAGATATCAACTTTCTCACTCATTCAACTTGCTCATCATCAATTGTGATACTGAGATGCTTGTTTCCCTCTCTACATACTCTCATGCTTTGGTCTTTTTTGACATCGATCTTCATGTCATACCATTTGCAGTTCTTGTTTAAGGTATCCATTAGTTTTTGTAATCCATCTACTGACCTGGCAACCATATTTTGGTCATTTGCAAATCTTGTCCTCCAACTCTTGCTCCTTCTTCTACTTCCTCCTTTGCTTCAGTCTTCATAATTTCAGTATATATAGAGAATAGTAAGGGTTATTACAAGCAGCCCTGCCTCACACCACGTCTTGTCTGTCCTGGTTCTCAATTAACCCGTTCTACCATTATTACAGCTTCTTTGTTCGTGTCAAGATTGGTAATGAATCTTTTGTCTCTCCACTCAATTCTGATCTTCAGTATCTCCAACAGTTCAACCCAGTTTACTCTGTCAAAAGCCTTTTCAAACTTGTTGTGTTCTTGGTAATGCTCACATAGGGTTTTCACCACAGCTATTGCTTCTTGAGTACTGAAACCTTTCCGAAATCCAAAATGTGTCTTTCCATTGAAGTGTTTTGTTGTTGATTCCAAATGCCTTATTAGTACTTTTAACATGATCTTTCTATGTATGCAATATTAGGCTAATTGTTCTGTGATCTGCGCATTCTACTGCATTTAGTTTCTTTCGTAAGGTGACTATTATTGACCATGTAAAGTTTTCTGGCACCTCCCCGGTTGTATACATGTCCTTACTTAATGCTATAAGCTCTTTTATTTGGTCTTTTTCAGCCTTCTCTTCAGGATTTTTAGGAACTCAGCTGGAATGCCATTGACTTCTCCTGCTTTCTTTGGCTTTAGTTCTTTGATTGTGACTCTCACTTCTAATTCAAGTACTTCACGTCTGTTCTCATTTTCTCCAATGTTATCTTTGTTTTCAGGTTTATGTCCTGCATACTAGGCTTTCAGTCTTTGTCATACAACTCATCAACCTTATCTTGCTGCAACAATGTGCATTCCTTTCCTGTTATAAACTTACTTTTGTTGTCCATTTTCCTTGTTTTAGTAAGTTCTGTGATCTTGACATACATTAAATCAATCCTTCCTAACCTCTGAAGGGAGTCCAAGTTTTCATCGAGTTTCCCACCATTTCTCTTGCATTGTCTCTTGTTCTTCTCAGCTGGTTATTTAATTTGTTATATAACTTTCTCCCTTCTGTTTCATTCATTCTTTTTGCTTTCCTTCTCTTCTCCACTGTTTCTTTATATAACAACAGAGAAAAATTTGTAAAAAAAATTTGTAAAAGAAAAATAGTGTAGAATTTGGAGAGGTGGACAGAACTAGTGTGTATTTTGGGTATAACACATTAACACATTCTAACTGCCATGAGCCTATTGATGATATAAACCAAGTGTATCACTTCTGGTGGCCAATTGGTCTAAAGTGCTCACCATGATTGATCACTGCCATCTTGCCTCTATCTGTCTGGGTTCAGTTCTCGAGCTTGGTCAGTATGGGTGTGCGAGAAGGCTTGCCAGCAGCTTCCCAATGGTTGGTGGTTTTTATTAGGGTTTTCCCAGGTTCTTCCTCCACCAATTATTCTGGCTGCCATGTATATATCCTGCACAACAAAATGGCATGAAACCCGAATAACTAAACAACAGAGAGAAATAAACATAGCAGACACTAATAAAGTAATTAAATGCTTGCTAACATTGAAGCAAAAGATCATAAGATGCTAAATTACCTTGCTTGTGATTTGGATAAACCAGACTTGCCCCCAGCCATCTCTAGTATGTAGAATAGGTCAAATGCATCTTCCCACATGTCGTAAGATGGATACAGGAGCCATGATGGCTTAGTGGTTAGCATGCCAGACTCAGAGGGTGTGGGATTGGCTCCTTGTGTTCATTGAGAAAGGCATTTTACTTCAATGGACTTGGCACTGAATAACCTACTTGAGTTGCCGTGCCTTCAAACAGACTCAGTGTAATTTGAACTGTTTGTAGTTCACCAGAAAACTTTAATGCTAACATCATATATTTGGCATGCCACATTCTTATTAATCATCTGATCCATTTTGCTGATCATGCTGTAGAATTGTTCATTTGATAATACACACAGGGACTAGAAGATTTGTTCTTGGTGATTTTCTTTTTATCTGATACTCATAACACAAACTATTTTAAGTTGCCCATGGTTGTGCTTAGCCTTGCTTGATGAATTTGTTACCTTGTAGCATAAAGTCCAGGTAAGTTAATCGTCAGTATTAAAAAATATTTCATTAACATTGAAATGGAACTTTCAGGGCAATGAAGATTTACCATTCATGAATTTTCTATTACTTTGAAGCCCTGTTTGGAATAGGCTCATGGCAGTTAGAATGTGTTAAGTGGAAAAATGCTGCTAATATTAATTTTACAGAAGTAACAGGGTTATAAAATGTTTGGTCAGTATCATGTTTAAGTTATTATTGCAATGTTTATATTGCCAGGTTCATATCACAATATTAAGCTCACTACTGATTGATACTGCTCTAAGTTTAGAGACTATATTTTCAGTTTCTACACTTCTTCTATACACTTGGTTTATATCATCAAAATCTTGGATGACTTCAATTATGGGCAATTGACTCTGCATATTTAATTTGCCTTTTCCTTTTTCGGAAAAAATTGTTATCAAATTGTAGTAAAATAGGTAAAATAGACATGATAATAGAATTTGGGGGATAGTTTACATAGGGTGTGTTTAAATGTCAACTTACAGGAGTAAATAAATTCACCACTGTTGACAGAAGAATGCAGACATAAACCTGTCTCTCATATAACAGATATTTATCCAGGTACAGCATTTGTATGCAGTTAAATACCTCACAGGAGCTAATGTTTCTTATTATGTGATGCCTTTCCGAATCTAAATAAAATTTAACCATGTCTACTGTAGTCTACTGTACCAAGTCAAAGAGTGTAAATATCTGGTCACAAATATATCACAGCAAATCTGCAATTTCTGCATCCAGTAATCATCACTTCACATGAATATCCAACAACTGGACTGCTTGGTAGTGAAAGTGATACATATGTAAGGGTGACCATTGATCATTTACCCTAACCCAGGTCAAACTATGTGACATCACATGGAATTTCCATTGGTCATTCAGTGTTAAAATGATGTTGTATGTTCTATTTATTTGGAAGGACTGTTGCCCATTGATTTATAATTTGTAGAAAATCTACTTTTATGTTGATGTTTATAGAACTGCATCTCGAACTATTTTTGATGTGCAACTAATGGAAGGTGCAGTACTGAGTCAGAATAAACAAAATTATTTTTTCTTCTTTCTCTCTAAATTGTTTCCATTAAAATAACTGTGATAAACAGAATCTCAAATGGATAATGATTTAGTATTAAATCGAGACTGATCACAGGACACAGCACATAAGGCTGAGCACCATACCTGTAAACTAGGCTAGGATCCTGACCTTCATCCAGGGCTGGACAAATATACTTGACTGATGTCCAGGACAAGACTCACAAAAGCCAGGCATTATTTAATGAAGTTAATATTAAATCATTACCCATTTGAGACCCTCTACTTATTGAATAGATTATCTCCGCTGACTCAAGGCAATGGATTTGCATGGGTCCCACATTCTCCCAGCATAGCCTATTTTTAAGGACTATCCTTCACAGCATAGCCTATTTTTAAGGAATATCTTCACGTTGTCTGTGATTGCTCCAGTGGCCTAGTGGTTAGAGCATCTATCTCGGATGTGGGAGGTCTTAGGTTTTTGAATCCCAGCTGAGTCATACCAAAGACTTATAACAATGGTACTAACAGCTGCCTTGCTAGGAGCTCAGCATTAAGAAGTTATTGTTAGGACTGGTCAGCTTGGTGTCAGGATAATGCGACTCAGTGGGACATGATGCTGCATGTATGTGGCATGATGACCCAGTGCTAGACATCACTATAAACTGCCACACTGCAAACATCTTAGTGATAAGGCTGAAAATTTTGTAAAGCTACATTAAATATCCAAATCACACAACGTACACAAATAGTCTATGAAAATCATTGCTATACTGCATATAGGAAGAATAGACGTCTTCATATTTCATTTAAAAAGTTTTCTTCTGCCATAGACTTTAAAATAATCCTGAACAATCTTATGAATATACTTTAAATTGTTGTTTGCTCTTCTTGATCTTTTAATGTAAAGTTATATTTTTTAACATACCTAATATCCTTTCTAATATTCTCAGAGCTTATCATCAATGACATTTTTAAAGCTAGGACAGTTGGATGATTGATGAAAATGAGGCTGTAAATTAATGGCTGATTAGCTGATTGCTTGTTTGTCACTTACATAAGAAATGTTAATAATACTCCGTAGTTAAGAGGTATTGTTTTTCATTTAATGTATCTCATGATAATTTTTCCCAAATTTTATAGATCTTTAGACTTATTCACCAAGACATGAATTTGCAAACAGTTGGCATATGACTATGTACTTTTCAAATACCTATGCAGAGTATAAATTTCAGGGATATGACTTTTAATTTAAACTTATGTAAAGATAAGTCTCACTAAAATTCAGCTATTAATGAACAAGCCTGTAGCTAAGAAACAGGATAATATTGAAGACTTTATTTGCATGGCATAGCATTATTTGTGTGCAAAATGTGTAGAAAGTATGCATTTAAACTTACTCACTGGAGAGGTATGTATTTAAAAGTATTCAATGGGGAAATATACATTTAAAAGTAATCAGTGTAAAAGAATGCGTTTAAAGTACTCAGTGAAGAAGTAAGCATTTAAAAGTACTCAGTGTAGAAGTACAAAAGCACAGTACTAAAGATTGTACGATTTATGAATATACATGTACATTTGCAAAATATACATGTACAGGAATAGTTATACCATTCTATTAAATAATTTCACCTCTTGAAGGTTGTAATTGTTAATGATACATTAATTTTTATTAATTTTCTATTTCACAATGCAAATATTCAAACCACTGCATCTTCTAATACAATTTCTTCTGCTTTTAGTTACAGGAGAAGCAGCACCAAAGACAACAGTAATGGTTACAACAACTCTACCATCTACATCTGAACAATCAACCAGAGACAGCAACATTGCAACTATAATTGCAAGCATAATTGCTGGAGTTGTGTTTCTAATTCTTGTGATCTTGGTCATTGGTAAGTAATAAGAAAAATAGGAACATTTAAGTGTATTAATTCCGTCTGATCACTTACCCATGGAAAAAGTGTTACATAAAAGAAGCTACATAGACTGTCAACCAGCTCCTACTTCACGAAATTTATGAAACTTTGTATTTAATGTAGGACTTTTTATTTCCAAAATGTTACAAAATGATAATGACTGAGATATTCTCTCTGTCTGTCCATCATTATAACTCCTCATTTTGTAGTAAACAAATGTGGGATTTACTAAATTGTAATGGTTCCTTAATTCTGATTACTTGATGCTTTGAAGTTATAGTTTATACAGAGCAAATTTATTGTTGTTACTTTAACTAAAACTGCTAAGTTCCACCAAGTTCTTACAAATGTTAGTGACCTTCATTATCACTCTAAAATATAAAGCTCAAGTTTGTGGGATCCCTATAGGATGAAAAAATTCAAAAGCAAGTAGCTAGATTGCTTATATCCAGTAATGACTACACACAAGGAAGTATTGCCCACATAAATTATCTTGGAAGCCTCTAAGTCAACACATTACTGGTAGACAATATGAAGGTTTAACACAGCAAAAATATTCTGTTACATTCAAATGAACTAGTAGCAATTGCCATGACTATACATACAAGATAACCCATAGGAATATTTGCAGATTTTTTGTTTGTTTCCCAAGTATAGAATTCTTTTGTCACAATTATTAGTTCAGTCACTTTTTTCTGATTTTTTTTTAAAAACTGCTGTGAATTAATATCATGATATAGCATTGAACTAATCAAGATTACACAAGTACAAGTTTTTCTTTTTTTGATAGCAGTTCTACTTACAGGCTATTATTGGCATTGCTGTATCTATTCCTGGCACTAGTCTCCATTCCAACAACATTATTCCTTCCACCAATTAGTAATTAGTATTTGGAGGACTAAAATTAAATGGCATGATTCCAGTCTGATACCTTAGTCCACTTCTGACAATTGGAATATCTTCCTTCTTTTCCACTGACATGGTACATTATACAGTCACATGTTTCTTGGGCACTCAATACTAAATCAATTTCTCCCTTGCCATTTATTTATTATTTTGTATCTGTGTCCATTTTTGTTGATTTTTAATATTTTGAGCACATCACTAAAAAATCATTTTGAAAGCTTTTCATTGGTGGCTAGAGAAGATACATGAAATGAAGTTTTCATTCTGTCTGACAGCTCTACTGTGTTGATTTATCTCAAACAGCAAAGTGGAACGAAGTACCCAGACCTTTGTGATCTTGTTTGTTTTTTTGTAAAGTTGTGTCCTCAAGCTCAACATATTCCAGCCTGCCTAATGTATTGGCAGAATCATTGTCCTGTAAGAAGGAACTAATACAAACAGAATGGGATTGACCTATGATGGACCTGTTGGCAGCAAGCTGGAATGCCAAAATTCCAACCTTTGTCTCACCAGTCCTGGATCCCAAAAGGCCTTTTTCATTGATGCTCTTTCTTTAGATTGGAATGGCCAAATGTATACACTTCTCCAACATGTGAAGGTGATAAAGGAATCAAAAGAATTGAAGTGTCTCCTCATCCTGATTACTCAGCTCAAAATGGAAATCTTGGACCAACCTCATCAGTCACTCAACATAATTGCCATGAATCAAAATGTTCCGTCATCTGCATTAAGCAACCATGATGGCAGGTGTTTCATCCCAACCCAGAATTACTGAACCTGCACATCTGGATCTTATTAAATATGCCCTTAAAAACAAACAGTTCTTACAACATGTGGTGGAGAATCCTTCAAGTGAGATGGCCATGCACCTCAGAGGTATTTAATATAATCTCAGAGCACTTTATGCCAATATAATTATCCATACCTCAGTAGATAACTTCCTATGGCTCTTTGATGAGAAACATTTTGCTTCAATCACAGCTTTGCACCTACCATTCCACATCAGTGGCACACTGTGTTATCATGAAAGAGAGAATATTGGAGAAACCAAGGACCTATCTGGTACTCTGTTCATTTTGGATTTCACCTGGCCGGTGACAGTGTATCCTTGCTCAAGTGGAATTTATCATGGGCATTTACCTGGTTGAACAAGACACTGTTTGAACTGCTCTAGGGTTTAATTAGTTCACCTCTTATACAAATTCTGCCTCCTCACTGCTTTGGCAATTGGCAAGCAAAATCAGAGAATGCATTTCCTATTGGGGACCCATCTACACACAGTATCACTCATGAAGCCCTCTGCTTTCATTTCCAGGAACAGGCTACCATTCATGAGGAATCAAATATTGGTAATAATTCCTGTCTGTTCTGGACACTGCATCTCAAGGTCATCTGCAGGACCCAGTGTGAGATCTGAAGTGGTATTCAGGAAGACTTACCATTACACTGAAGGAAATCACGCCTCATTTTGCCTTCAAAAGGAGAAAAGGACAAGATATTAACATGGACACTTTCATCCTGAATAAAGCGGAACATCTGTTCTGCATATTGGACTAAACCCACATCAATCAATTTGCTTCGCATATGAGCTCATGAAGTTAGTACAGTCACCACAAACATTGCAGATTTGCGAAACTGCTCTCTAACTGTGACTATCCATACTGTGGAATGGAGATCTGAGTACACTTCTCCAGTTTTATTAGATCTTTCATCCCATGGTGCAAAAGGTTACCATTCTGAGTTGTTTGACAGCTTCATAAAGATGCAGCTTGAAAACTTCACTGGATTTGCGGGAGGGAAATTTTTCCCTTTCAAAACCACTGAGATATATATGGAGTCTATTTCCAGTTGGGTTATCAAGAAGTTGTCTCACGTACCTTATGGGACCAGAGATGGTTTCTACAGGGTAAGGGTATATATCTCCCTCCATCTCTTAGCTATAACCTCTTAAGGTATTATTATTGGGTGACGTATTTGAAGAAGAAACCAATTTCTAGTAAAAAAAAATTCTTTGATAATACTTACCCAATCATAATATACATACACCCTCCCAGCCTGCATGCAGTTACATCCATATAGAGAGCATGCCTTCTGCTCCTGTAGTAACTGACAATTTCATGGGATTTGGTGTCAATCCTGGTATCAGTGTGAGATCACACTATTTAACTGCCACCATGGCAGTTGTCAATGGGAGATCACGCTATTTATCTGCCCATCATGTTGGGCAGATAACTTTAGCTTTTTAGCTAAAATGATTTAGCTTGGAAGGGCTGGATTTGCAAGATATTAGTGGTTCTCCTAAGGTATTATGATCAGGTAAGTATTATTGAAGAAACATATACTAGTAAAAATTGGTGTCTCGAGGTTTTGTCAGCATATGACACTCACACAACTTATTTGATGTTGTCAGCTTGTGTACTCACAGACAGGTGCACTTTTTGTGGTCCAACAAGGTTTGGAACTTGATGGAATGTCAACAGTCTTAAAAGTCCAGTTCCTCTTCTTCTCGGGAGGACCCCCCTCCATTACCAGGAGGGGGCTATTGCACTTCCCAGTGTACAGAAACTGTCTGCTTCTATAAAGCCCCCTGGCTTCAATAAGAGAGGTGTCCCAGTTTAGGAAGTCACCTATTTCCACCAAGGGGAGATGTCTGAGGGAGGGATCTTTGGCACTTCCGGCATAGGGAAGTCACGAGTCTAAGATAACAAGCCCAGACTTCCTGACACAAGGGAATCAATGTCTTCATCTCATGCTAGTAGACCTTGAATTAAAGCAAGGAGTTGAGTTCCCTTGAACAAAGACTCTCCTTTAAAATCTACATCATCTGACCTGTAAATGACCTGGTGACATGACACTGGGTAACCAGTTAGTGTGCCAGGTGACAGTCTACAAAGATCAGTCTCAAGGTAATGATCACTGGGCACTGGATAATGTGTTGAGTGACAGTCATAGAAGGTCTGTCACTGGGCACCAGGTACCTAGCAAATGAACCATGTGATGAGCATGGTATAGCTATGAATTTGCCTTATGTCATCTTGTCGGTCAGGCCTCAACTTTTGTCCTCAAAAATTGATAATTCAGCTTTTATTATATTTAATGGAACAACATTCACTTAGGCACATGAGAAGGTGGAGAATGTTGTGAAGTCATTGTTCAGTGTGATTCCCAAGTTGTACTGTGCAATGTATTGATAAACATAACACTGTGCATTGAACATTGGTCTTCAGACTGGGTACCAAGTTTTATCCAACTGTCTAGAGAGGAAGAAATCAGTTCTTATTAATAACTATGGAGAACAGATTTCAAGTTTGAGAACCAGTTTGAGAGAAGGGATCAGGTAAACCTTTCCTTTCACATGTTCCTGTTCAACCCATACAAATTTTGACAATTCCTGCCACCTGGTTGTGAGTTAGCGATGTCTACTTTTCCAACAATACTTTCATGGATGGCTGCATGGATTGGAGGACTGGATCCACCCTAAATCTTCCATGCTCTTTCTGGGCCTTATTATTGATCGAAGGGAAATGGGACTGCCACATGCTGCCTCTGTCACCAATAGGGAATTGCCAGTCCCTTTCTCCAGGGAGAGAGGTTCAAAAGACTAGTGCCAGCTCCTTCCATGGGGCAACAAACCCCCAGTATTAGAAATCCCCTTCTTCTTTGCTCATAAATCCAGCAGGAGGGTGAGACAAAATAGTTTTGCATTACATTGTGAGCAAAGATAAGGTGGCAGACTTCAGATTTTTATTGATACAGACAAGTTATCAGAAAAACTTGACACATATTGGCCTTCTTATTTCTAGGGTTCACCTTTTTCATGCCACCCATCATGTCAGATAATGAAATTACCACCTACTTCACTCAAATCTGTGTCTTCAGGCTCTTTGGAGCTCCTTGTGGTATAGTCCAAGTCAGACTTGCTATTGCTATCTTATTCAGCAGTGGTAAGTTGAGCTGACACAAAAATCAGTTGAGAGCAAAGAAAGGTACATGCAGCAGAAGGGGTGGTTTATTCCTTCTTCAGTGGTTTGGCCCCTGTCCCAAAAGCTGCAGTATCCATTTTCCCACTTGGCCCCTTAAGCCCCCCTCCCCTCACTTTGGATTCAGATGTCTTAATGAAGTGAATTTTGGCAGGGATCTGGACCCATCTTCCTATCTAGACACTGATTGAAGGTGCAGACACTAGTTACTATAGTCTCACATGTCAACCTTGTTTTTGTTCCTTCAGTCTGTTGAAGGAAGAACTTTATCTTCAGCATTTTTGCAGATACAGTTGAAGGCCTATGTCAAGACATCAGGACACATGCTCTTGATCTCAGTGGCACTCTCTGCCGTGCTCCTTTACATCAGGAGAGAAACATTCAGGGTCTTCTGGATTACGGCAAAAACCTTTTACAGGCTGTGCCTCTAGGTGCAGGTGCTATTTGGAGAGTTAATCCCTATGTTTGCCCCTCAGGTTTTAATGGATGAGCAACACTTGGCCCTGGTTGCAGTACTGAGTCTAGCTAAACCAGGGGTAAAAAGCTTCCAGTTTTGAAGATCATGGTGACCCTCCTTACTTCATAAGCAATTTAAAACAGTCAAAATCAAAATCATTTCTAAACCCAATTCCTCCCATCATTTTCACAACAACGCGGCAGGAAGAAAGATTATGGACCCCTCCCCCAATTCAAAAGGATGAAGGTCGTCACCTCCAGGGGGTTATGCCCTCTCCTACAAAGTGCCCCTCTTCCCAGTAGGTGCCAAATTAAGCCCATGTGTGTCCTTTCCTCAATAACGGAGGGTTACTGGGTCATTTTTGAACCTCCAACCTCTTTCAAGGACCCCCATTCTATTTTGCTAGTCTCAACTGGTATCTTTGTAGGAAGAGGTATGCTTCGTTGTAAATAGGATGAAGAACATAAGAAGTTCAGGGTTTTTCTTGGTTTATGGAAGGGAGGGGTAGTCATCATTCTTTCCTCTTTGAGTAGGTTCCTTCTGTAAGAGCAGTTAAAGATGGATGTCTCAGTATAGAATGCCATCAAGCTGAAACACCGTTGCTCTTCGTAGATCTCTAGGATGGTTATCTTCAAATCCCTATCTTCCCATCCCACAGAAAATTTCTAGTTTTGACTGGGACAGGAGATCTTTAAATTTCAGGCTCTTACTTTTGTCCTGGTTCTCACAAAACCTTCACCTTGATGATGGGTATAGCCATAACTCATTTAAGAGTTTCCCATCGTCCAGTATTTCGATGAGTGGTTGATGCAGTGAGTGTCATCAGATGTCCCCATCTGAGGGATTTATCCCTTTTTTATTTTTTTATGAGACACTGACTTGACTAGGGCTAATCCCCAATTAGGAGAAGCCTGATCTCACCCCTTCTTAAAATTGTATTTATTTGGGGATGGATTTTCTTACCTGTCAAGGAACAGTTTGTGCTCCTTCCAACAGAATATCACAAATCTACGTCCACTTAAAAGGACTTAATGAGAAGAAATTGTGTGAATGTCTTGAGCTCGCTTTCCAGATGATTCTAAATGAAGCAGTAGACTTAGCAACCCCTCAAGTTCTTGCTTCTAGTGAACTGGAGCAATGTAATTCAATGACAGTGATTGCTACTAACTCTACTGTTATAGATACCTTTATATGTTTCATAATTTATATCTTGTTTTGAGCCTTTTAATCAGTGATTGTTTTTCTCACTTTCACCATTCCATCAAATGCTGTCTTTGACCTCATTACTGTTACCTCTTAGGGTTCACTGCTGGTTTTGACTCCTACAGTTTCTAAAGCTTTTTTAGAAGATTTTTTGCAATATTTCACCACGATGAATTATGATCTGTGTGCAGTAATTTTTATGAATATTTATATATTTATTAAGTTATTGTTAAAAAAATTACATTGTTTTTCATCCAATAATTTTATTTTCTTGAACGAATTCCATAGTGAGGTTAAGATTTTCCACAGTGGTTTTGCACAGAAATTTTTAGGAATTCTGTACACCTTACGTGAATTTGTAGGGCATATAAACCAGAGGCTTGGTAGAATTGAGATGATGGTGAAGTGTTTTCCTTAGGGACCATCCCCATTTTCAGTCTGAAATCCCAATTATAGGTATATAAATTAACTTGATGAGTATTTGATCTTACACTTAATAAAACTGATTTGAGTGTAGTCTATTTCAGATATTTTAAAGGAGTGGGAATTTCTGCATATTGTTCAACCTCATATTATAAAATTTGCTGGATATGTAATATTTTACGCAAAATTAGTAACTGTAAGTAGTTTTAAAAGCATTATAAATATTCAGTTTTAATTTTCAGATAGTAGGGGTTGAAGTTGTTGTTGTTGTTGTTGTTATAGGGTTTAACGCCACTTTTCAGCACAAGATAGGCTATACATGGCGGCCAGTATTAATGGTGGAGGAAGAACCCTGGAAAACCCAGGGAAGAACCACCGACCCACGAGAAGCTACTGGCAGGCTTTCTCACGTACCCACGTTAGCCGAGCCTGGACTCGAACTCACGCAGACAGAGAGGGGTTGAAGTAAAGTTAAATGTACCCATATGAAGGTTTAATGATCAGAAATTTCCATTCTAATTCTATCAGTATTTATTTCAACTGGTGTAATTTAAATTTTAGTTATCTACTAATGTTTGTTCAGTTTTTTATTCTGTCTGAGGACCATATAGTAATTAGCCTGAAGAGGATTTTGGGCAAGAAAGCCAGAACTTGCCACCAGGCTAAAAACCTTGTATTTTGGTCATACTTTAATTTCATTTTTGGCTGTGTAGAGTGCAGATTAGTTCTTGCAATATCATAAGCCATCAACAACTTATATTTAAAATTAGAAACATGTTCAAGAAGATTAATTTTTGTATCTTCATTTGAAAGAAGTTTCTCTTTTAATAACTTGAATGGCCCATGCACAGTATGTCCAGATACCTAATTCAGAGGGGTTTAATCCTAAAAATTCTTGAGCTGATTCCCTTACAGCAAACAGCTGTAAATGAACACCTTTGTCCGAATCTTTTCCACCATCAAAACAATATGACAGAATCATATTTTTCAAAGTTGGCTTTTTGGGTGATAGGCAGAAGACTTAAATAGCTGCGTGCCAAATACTGATACCTTGGTCAAAGCTTAACTGTATAGTAAGGACTCATGCTAAAGACTTCATCAGCAGACTTATTTACCGACTGTTACATAGCTGCCAACTGTCCCATTTTTTTCCGTATTTGTCCCGTATTTTGGACCTGAATACGGATGTACGTTTTTTTTTGTGTCAAAAATCAGTTTTTTCAATAAAATTTTTTTTTATAAAAATTCCTTGCAAATTTCCGTTTTAACTGTAATCCGGTTCCATTCTTAAAGTAAATGTGTTGCATGTATAAAATATGATTCGTCCATTCAAAATCAAGGCTGCCATACCAAATTTTAACCGCCATCCGCCACCATATTGGATTGCGCAGAGCGTCTGCTGCTATCATTGTATCTCGTCTTCATGATGTCGAAAAGAAAAGCAGAAGATTCAGAATTTTCTCCAGCAAAGAAGAGAAAACAGAATTGGAAGGACAACTATGCCGTCATCTTTAAATTTGTGAAACCATCTCGTAAAGGAGAAAACTTTGCATTTTGCAAATTGTGCAATTGTGATTTCGCTGTTGGGCATGGAGGCGCCCATGACATAAAACAGCACGAAAAGCTAATAAACATCAGCTTTGCTGTTTCATCATCAACAACACAGCCTGAACTGAAGTTTATACATACCAGAGAGAACCTTGACATAATTAGATCGGAAGTTTTTTGTACTAAATTTCTTATAGAAAGGAACCTTCCTCTTTCAGTTGCTAGTGATGCTGGCGATTTATGTCGCACACTTTTTCCAGACAGCAACATCGCCAAGGATTACTCGTTTGCTAGAACAAAAACAGTGGCTATCATTAATGACCTGGCAACAGACAACCATAACTACATTGTGAAAAGACTGAAAGGTGTGTAGTTTTAGACCTTCTACGTTCTTATTTTAACTGTGAATTGTGACAAGTTTATTTTTGATTGCCAGAACGTTTGCAGGGGTTTTCTTTCTCCCCCCTTGCACGAAATTAGTATTTTTTCTATACATTTCTTTCTGTGCTGTATTGTTTTGATACACTGTTCAACCAAAAATTTGCATAAACTCAACTTTCCTGTCTGAGGCGGTCAATGATACTTTGTATAAAAACTTTGGAAGCCTTAAGCACCAGGGATCGAGAGAAGTTTTTCAGTTCTTTGAAGAGGTATTTCATTAGTGCTTGCACCTATATGCAGAAGAAATTCCCCTTAAAGGATGAGGTTCTGACACATGCCCGAGTTGCAAATATTAGCTCAAGGTTAGAGGTCTCTTTTGCATACATCAGGTTCTTTCTCAAGAAAATTTCCATGTTACTGCTGTAAAAAGATGGTGAATCTTCTTCTGATGCTCAGGACAAGTTTAGAGCACAGTTTGCCTCATACCAGATCAGCTCCCTGACTGAAACAATACTCTCCTGCGATAGTGTTGATGGAGTGTGAATTCTGATGTCTAAGATGAAGAATTCATGTCAGACTTTCTTTACGATCGTCTGAGTTATTTTATGTTAGGACTTCTTTCTTTACCACACTCTAATGCTGATTGTGAGAGGATTTTTAGTTCAGTAAAAACAAAAATTGCACACAATTCAGATCATCCATGAAAGATGGTACATGGAATCAATAATAATTGAAAAGACAAGGCGTGGAAGAGGCTCATCAGCATCTGATGACTTCTAAGAAGGTGCAACACGTGCATCTTGACATTAAATAATTAAGTAACTTACTGACCTACTTTAGTGACGGATGTAGATGTTGTAAATAGTTATATATGCAGTAAAATTTTAAAAATCAGTATTCTTCCTGAAAATCAGTATTTTTGGCATAAGCAGTCAGTATTTTTGTAGTCCGGGGTTGGCAGCTATGCTGTTAACATCACTTGATGGAATGGTGAGCGATGTTAACAGATTGTCCCAGATATGCAGCAGGTTGCGTCAAAGACAGGGTGAAAGTCAGTGCCATCATGACTACATTGGGGAAATGGAAAGGACATTGAAAGTGAGATTTAATGAACATACAATTTGACCATTGATCAGACTGAACAGATTTAGGAAGGTCAAATTGTTTAAAAAAAAGAAAACTTTATTGAAGCTTTTACTCTGGTTTTGGTTTTAATATTCCTCGAAGGAATTGCCTCTGGGAACCTTGTTGATGTGCACATTATGATCAACAAGTATTGGTTGCCTGACTTGGTATTAGGTAAGTGACCGACACAGTCCACCATTATTCTGCTAAATTTGTTCATCAGATTCAGGAATCAGTTGCAGATGAGCCTTAGGTATCATCTGTTTGGGTTTTCCCACCATTTTGGCATGTGTGACAAGATCTACAGTATTTACAAACATTACTTTTAATTTTTGGTCTAAAATGATCCAGATCTTGTGATAAGTCTTACTGATCCACAAATGACCAGCAAAAGGAGTTTCGTGGCCTAGAGTAAGAATTCCCTGTCTCTATGACTTACGAACAACAATTTGATAGCTTACTGATCACAACCTTATCTCCAGCTAGGTCATTGCCTAGTAATAAATGAATGCCCTCAATGGGTAAAGAAGACATTGTTTCGACTGTCACGGGTCCTTAGACTAAGTCTGATGAAAAATTACACAATGGAAGTAACATTAACAAAGCCGCACTCTACTCCCTGAATAAAAACTCAGAAGACTTCTCAGAAAAAGGCGAAGTACATGATAATAAAAGACTCTGAGAAGCTCCAATGTCCCTTAAAATTTTAATAGGGATAGGATTAGCCAAATCACCGAAGAGTGATATAGAACCCTTCGACATGAATGGTTCATAATTCACCATAATAAAATCAGACTGGGGTTTATTTGACCCAACAAATGCATTGTTTTCAGTATGTGACTGTGACCTTGACCTCATAGAAATAAGAGCATTTGGAATAGGTCTCTCTTGATTATGTGGCTTATTTTTCATTTTGTAGCAATCAGAAATAATGTGTCCTTTCTTCTTGCAATAGGTACATATGGGAAGAGATAAGGATTTCTGATCAATCTTAGGAGAAACTTGATTTCTAAAAGTTGTGCCAGATTGAGGTTTAGAAGGGCTCGTATTAGGCTGAAATATTTTTTTACCAGAAAACTCTTGAGTAGAAGACTTACTGACAAAAGAAACTTTATGAGCTAAGGAATACTTGTCAGTAGTACAAGCATCATTTTCTAAAGTTTTGACCTTATGCTCATCAAGATAAGCCTTAATATCACTATGGACGCAATTCTTGAACTCTTAAAATTATATGAGTTGTCTTAGATTTTCATAATCTTGATGAACTTTCTTGGCTAAGCACCACCTATCAAATAACTGCTCTTTTTCTCTTGGAAATCTGACATGATTTTGTCGAGTTTCTTTTTTATAGTTCCTGAACTTTGCCAATAAGCCTCAGGGACTAACTCATAGCCCTTTAAGATGCATTCCTTAATCAGATAATAGTCAGCACATTGCTGTAGTGACAGGAAGTGTAGATGTCTCAGGCTTTACCAAAATCTGAACTTTGTAATAATAGAGTCCAATGCTGTTTTTGTCATTTCAAATTTTCAGCAATTTTTTCAAAATGAGGAAAATATTTATCAACTTCTTTTTCTCTAAAAGGGGGTACTAACCTAATATTCTTAGTAACATCAAAACATCTCATTCTTTTAATTTCAGTTGATATTCCCTTTCTTCCTTTTCTCTTTCTTTCTTTAACTGCATTTATTTTTTCCTCTTTCTGTAGCTGCATTTGTCTTTCTCTCCTCTTTCTCCAATTGCATTATTCTTTGTCTTTCTTCATTATCTAATTGTATTTGCATTTATTTCTCCTCCTTCAGTTTCTGAACCTCAAGTTTTCTTAACTCTATTTCCGTCTTGTATTTTAATTATAATTCCTTTACTTTTATGTTATAGCCTGATACAGACTTATTAATCAAATCTCAAGCACTTTTATCCAAAATATTCTTTTCCACCAAATATTGGACCAAAATAATTTTTATTTTTTGCTTTGTTAAAGGAGCCTTTGTCTCAGAAAGATCACATTTTCGGGCAAGCTGAAGTAATTCATCCTTTTTCAACAAGTCCAACTGTTCCTGAGTAGGATTTAAAATAAAGATCATCACTTTAGATGACATTGTAAAAGCTTGTTGGTTTCACTAAAGATTTCTAAAACGTGAAACAATATTCGGGACTTAAAAATTCCAAAACTTGGGGAATTTAAATTTCCAAAACAAGTTTTCTGAATAACCTGGAGCAATTCATATCCTGGACAAGCCCCCAATTTTCTGTTACAAGTCTGTTCTCTTAAAATAAGTAACAGAAAAAAGTGAAAAGCAACAAGCTTTGCAAAATTCAACAAGTAACCTCTAGAACACAAAGTGAAAAAGAAAAAAGAACTTGGTAGTTTGAATTAAATCCCAAAATAATCCTAGATTTACAGACACAAGTCCTAATAATTTAAATTCCTGATTAAAATTCAGTAGCAGTCCAAAATAAACCCAAAGCTGAAGGCGATGATGTGTCTGTGGTACCTCCTAGAGTGTTGATGTGCCAACAGTCTTTTGTTGAATCACTGTAATATAATTCCAGGTTTGAATTCACTATAAATTACAGTGAATGTCTGTATCCAAGAATTTTATTAGAGCACTTTTTTATTTCCAGAGAAAATAATCACTTGAATTCATTAATTTGAAGAAAATATTCCAGCCCGAAATGATATTGGACACAACATATGATACAACTTGAAAGTGCTAGATCTTAAAGCAAGACTGAATTTTCCTTTCATTGACAAGATTATATAGTCTTCTACTTGACCTCAGGTCACAATTGACATTTTCTATATAAAACAAAAAACTATCATCTAAATGTAACGTTTTATGAAAAAACACCTATCATCTAATGGAAAATAAGCTTCTAGAATGATCCTGGTATTTACAAAATAAAAATGTTAGTTATCATTATTAGAAACCTATTACTAAAGTTAGAATATAGAACCTGGACTATGTTAGGTACACCAGGTAATCTCCAATAATATTGACCAAGACCTAATTAAACATTTTTACTTATATTAATAATGATCATGATATTAAGCCTATATATATTGAGACTATTTTAGCTGTGTGTTAGCTGTTTACAGAATAAAGTGAAAAAAGTCAATTCAGGTCAAGCTGAAATGAACTCGGTTTTGGACAAGGTCAAGTCCAACATTCAGTGTTACAATACAATAGCATGTAATGAAATAAAATAAAGTTTAAAAAAAAAAACTAACAAGCAATGCAAATTAAATATACCTAACACTGTCCAAGAATTTTTTTATGAGACAATGTTGTCAGTCACATATACACATGCTATGAAAGGATGTCACAATATTATCTGACCCCCTTCCACCTTCCACT
>JAECUM010019893.1:0-20955 GCA_016617855.1 Megalonaias nervosa
TTTGTACAACACCTCATCTGACGTCATCCCCTTCCATATTGGAACGTCATCGAGATTTGAACCTGGATTCAACTAGAACTGTTTAGTGATAGGACTTATATTTTTCAACTTTAGGATTAATTTTTGGATTATATTTACAAACCGTAAGTCCTATTTCCTATTTTTACATTGTTTTCTAGGGAAATAAATTATTTTGTTAAAATTTACAAAGCTTGTTGACTTCACTCTTTTCTTTTGTTACATTTGTACGAGCCTACACATAACAAAGACTTAAAATTCATCATTTTGCAAAAACAACTACACACATTATTTGTATACCAAGTTAGATATTAATCCCTATCAATGTTTGAAATGTAGAATGTAAGAAAAAATGTTACGCGCTGATGATTAGTTGATTGTCACACTTCTGGTGGTTGTGAGAGGGTAGATAACAATCAACCGCCAACTTTGAACAAAGTACACACTTAGTAATGTGTACCCATCATGCAACGCTCAGATCAGAAACTACCAAACAAATTACTCAGTTAATGGGGAAAAAATGTCTTTAAGAGTCATTTTGGGAATAACGGGAGACAGAGGTTTTACTACTTAGCTGACCACGATAGTGTTGATGAAAGGCTTACCAAAAAAAGGAAACAAAGTTTGACTTTATCATTTTATTTTCCCCATAATTTCTTCTTCGGACATAATTTGACTGGATTATATCAGAGAATTAGTTAGCTGTTCCGGGGGAGAAAGAATTTTCATAAGGATCCTTACATATATTTCTTAAATATTACAAGAGGAATTAAGGTTTGTCTGTTATTAAACTCCCCAGGTTGCTGTCCCTGTTCATGCTGTTCATGAGAAACTATAATTATGTCTAATTTATTTCATACGTCGCAATTTTTATGCAGATTCTATTGAAATATTCATGACATGAGCGAACCCAGGATACGATACATTATTTGTCATCAACGATGCCACCAAATCAGAAAATTTCACGTTTTAACAAAATTGTGGGAAAAAAAACTCCCGTGAAATGTTATTTTGTCACAAAAAAAAAAATGATAGAAGATAGAATCTCTCCATTTTGACGATACCACATTGTTGCAAGTATCTTTCAAAGTGTGTATGTTTACTATAGCGATATATATTAGTCACTTTCTCCGTCTGTCACAGTTAGATATGAAACAGCTTAACATCTTTACACATGCAAGTGGGTTTATTATGATAAGAAGTTTAGAAGAAGAAAAAATTGTCTGGCGCTAGTGTATGGATGATCAAAATTCAAACACCGGAAGCAATGAAATAATGAGCAAGAAAAGGGTCATTCTGTAATGGAACATGACCAGCCATTTTTGATAGACAAGTGTAAAACTGCTCCCCTTTTCCCGATAGATTCAAAGTTATGAGAACTATAATTGCGGGTTTCAGCTATACCCTTAAAAAGTCTTTTCAGTAAATTGAAATTAAAGATCTCAGACGGTGTTTGGGGACTTTCGATTCAATTCACAAAGCGTAAGCTTCAAATTCTGTCTTTGCATCATATGGCTTCATATTTTCATAACAGTTTCATGCAGGCATTTAAGTTAAACAAGTGCATACCACTTATAATGTAGTTCCTCCGGGCTTCGTTTTCCTGTATAATTAGACGGTTATTGTGATGCTGGAAAGATAATGCAAAATGCACTGACAGAGAGCACCAGCGCATATTAAACAAATCTCCAGCATTTAGGTTTGCGTTTTGGAATATCGTAAGGAAGTTTTATCGTGAAGTAGCTTGTCTTCAATTGTATCAAAACTTCGGTCCATGAATCTTGCACGATGTGTATGTTTTTAACCAAAACTTCAATTATATATAATAAATAAATATGTAAAAGTGTTATTAGAAAATTACAAAAGCCAAACGAATATTTGCAAGCTATTATAATTGCCCAAAAGACCTGGCTATTTAACATAAAACCAATGACGATTTGAATTGAAAATGTTGCAATATTAGATTTTAGGAGATGATTTTTTGTTTTACAATCTTCAAAATGTTTGTTCAAAGACATATCCCCTTTTCTACATGGAAGACAAATGGCTGTCGCTGACATTGCTATATTGCAAAACAATTTGTGATTTTTACGTGGTAGGCATAGTCGATGAAAACATTGGTCTCGTTTCAGTACCGCTATAGTTTGTCAAAGGACAACAACATCCATAGTTCCTGAATAAACCTTAAGAGAAACAAGTGTTTGTTGAAAAATATTTAAGAGTTTAATGTTGCTCTTTCTGAGTTTGTCGTGGTATCAATTGTCAGCTGCCGAATCACACAGCAAATAACGCTCGATTCAGAAAAAACAACATTAAACTCTTATAATTGCAGCTCTTTATGATTGTATTTATTTATTATTTTTATTTTGTTTTTTAAAGATAAGTTTAGAGCTTTATTTAAGCGTATGAATTCTTGTTGAGGGCGTTTGCTACGTGGCTATTTATAGAACAGGGGATTCTCCATCTGTAACGTAATGGCTACGTCAACATAAAAAAGTATTTCTACCAATGGTACGGAATCTAAGGTTTTGACAATTCGACAGCATGTTCTTAAACTTATATCTAAATTGGCATATGTGATCTGAGTAGAAGTTCAATATTCACAGCAAAGGATGTCTTGTTTTGTTTGACATATGACTGAATTTTGGATTTGAGTACATTGTGACTTGGCCGAATCGTTATTGTTCTGTCACGTGAGTAACCAATATTCGTTTCTTTGAATCTATTTTCGTGTTCATTAACAATTTAGGTTACCTACAGGGTCTACTTAAAAATGACAGAAAAACTATCGGTAAATGGTTATAATAATAGGGGTGCAATAGTCAAACAGTACGAGATTTCGACTCTGATAGTTACAATGGGGGAGTAGCGGAATTTTCCCCCTCCCACCCACACCTCGTAAATATCAGGATCGGCGTCTTACATTGTAGGACTGTGACTCCATTTGTTATAATGTTAGTCTTTGAAACCCCCTCTTCCCAATCCCTATATCCATTTACCTATAGTTTTAAATTCATTTGTAACGAACCGCAGTGAAATTGCTATACAACATAGCCCCAATAATGTTCTTCTTGGCCGATTCTGAGTTTCCCAGCTTTTTTTCTCAAATCTAATTAAAGATAGAATTAATTATCTTCAGAAAAAAATACACAAATTTGTTATTTGATTCTGTCAAATTAGTTTAATAAATTTTCAAAATAAAATATAACCCGCCGTTTTTATTTCGTTTTAAAAGCATTGCTGTATGTATGCCTTCCAATTCAGTGTTTACATTAGTTACTTTGCACATGACTCTGTTTATAGAATTTAGTATAAATTAGTTCTCGTACCTTTTATACAGAAATTAAAGCAGCTGGATCTGGTCACATGGTGATGTTCTGACCAATAGAAATCTTCCCTACATTTACCAACTGATTCAACTGCATTTATTTATAGTGTGCTCGTGTTTTTAAAAGAATTTTCAAAATGACATTATTAGGAAAATATTGATAAAAGTGTCTGAGGCTTTTCAAGTCTGAATTGAATCGTAGGTGCAAATTTGCAATACACGACGTGAAGTTAAAGGAAATAAACGGAAACCATAATTTTGATAAAGTTGGATTAATTGGTATAGTTTCAAACGCTAACAGAACCGTAGATTCCATTCCAAACATGTATATGACTATGACATCCTTATAATTTATCAAAGCAATAAAAGTCCCTGATACCGCTTTCTGTACATCCGAAGGTTAACAAGTATAACAGACTTATATTGCATATGTGTAGCCAACCAAGTCATCAATTTAAGGCTTTGTAACAGTCCATTTCAACTCAGGCCTTGTTATCTGACATATATTTATGATAAGACTACAAGCCTTTTTACATTACACATTAATACAACTGAGAAATTTAATTTTATACTCTGGTATCTTCACCATCAAAATGCGCAGAAGAGGTAAACCGCAGTAACTGTCATTTCTGTATGCCAATAAATGTTTTGTTTATACGTTTGTTGAAAACGTTAGAGATGCAAAACTGGAGATATCATTCTGAATCCAATCGCAAAAACAAAGAAAAAAGATAATTACAGAGATAAAACATGACTTTCAGAGTGAGGCGTACCTCTTCAAATTTTATCTCAGTTTTGATTATCAAAATTTTCAACTATAGATATAGAATAGCAAATGCTCAGGCTCTTTAAGAAAATCTACATTATCGTGATGCAAATCTTACAAATTCCTCCAGAAGCTTAACAATAAATATAAAATCGGACTTGCATAATGTCAGTATCTAAACGATATTGTAAATCCGAAGTGGCGATTAAGCTCTTCCATCTTTGTTCGGAAAAAACGACTCACGTACGGACTATTTGCCCAATTGTGTTTTTATTTCATTGCAACAACCTTCCCTTAATAAACTTGCGGAAGCCCATATCTGAAAGGAAATAGGAAACTACGACTAGCATGGCATGTTAATTTTCCTAATAATAATAATAATAATAATAATAATAATAATAATAATAATAATAATAATAATAATAAGTAATGTAATAATAAGTAGTCAGTTTAATAGTATCATTTAACCAATTCGACAAAAAGAGAAAACAAAAACTCGGCTACCGGTCACCATTTCTACTAAATTTGACTTGAACTGCAATAAATATGCTTCAAAATATTCTTTATTTGGAATTGTTTATGTGCGTAGCTAAATAATATAAAGGGGAGGGAAAAATTTACATATCAAGGATATGATCGATTATAATTGGAGTTGAAATCTTAGAAGTCGATCAAATGCACCCCAGACACATACTTTTTCAAAAACAAGCAAAGAAAACCAACTGAAACGGGAATGGCAGTCTTTCTCTCCAATTATTTGCGCAAATGTGACCGTTGTAGCGAGGTTAAAAAAGAATTTTTCAGAATATTATTTCTGTGCTGAAATTGGCAGAATTATGGGTATCCTTGACTCGTGTTTAACAAGTTGAAAGAGATCTAATACTTGACATCATAGCTGACACCAATGCATCTCGATATTGCCACTGTTGTGGATTGAAGAAAGCGTCGGAATATGGAGGAAACAGCTGTTTTGTATGTTATACATTTGCTTATGAGATTATCCTTTATATGTTATTCAGATTGACAGATAAAAGACTGATCACTGAATGTATAATTACATAATTTTCAAGAGAACACAATCTACTCGCCAATTAGATAATAATTGTTTATGGGCAGTGGTAAAATATAAAAAATATTGATGCGCATTTGCAAGTATGTATTTATATTTCCGCTATTAAATTTAATCAGAAATTGGAATATAATTTGGTTTAGACCAGTCTACAGCTGAAACTCAAGTGGTGATTCTCGATCTTAATTTTATACCAATGCGTAACTAGCAAGTCCTCAAAGGAAAGCAAAATATTCATCTCAGCAATAGGATACTTCCAGGTTTTGTGGCTATAGCACGGTCAAAGTAAGCCAACTATATCGATTATACGTAACATATACCAACATATATGGAGTGAAAGTGTCAGAAATATTTGGGTAAAACGTTGTCTTGGACTTGTGTGATGCATTGAGGATATATTTAATATGCCGTCATAAGGGAAAAGCAAGGAATATACCATACATCATTTAAATATTGAGTTGTTTTTTGTTTTTTTAAGTAAACGAAGTATGAACCGAAAAACGCTGTGCAAACTGTATGATCTGGAAATCATCACTGCGAAACCGCTTGCTGTCAAATCGAGAGATAGTCATTGTTCATTTAATGTACATTATTATTCCAAAAGGTACACTGTCTTCCTTCCTCACTTAATAAATCAATTGTATCGCATGTTTGTGAAAGGCATCCATTTGCTCCTCTTCGATAATTTCTAGGAATTTAGTATCGAGTATTTTGGCTGGTGATTGCTGAGATTAAATGCGACACAGTATCGAGCAACTCCTTTTTTAGTCTGGATTGGGGTTTCCTCTTTTTCAATGATCTTAAACAACAGTCGTTGTCAAGTGGAGGATTCTTACTACGAATAAGTTCTTCTAATAACCTAATGACCACACATCACGAACTCTAATTTCAAACGGGCAAGGATAATTATCATTTGTGTTTTTTAGTTTTGTTCTATTTTTTCTGCATGAACATTTGCCCCACTCATGCACAACCCCTCCCCCATTCCCGAAGGAAAAAGAAAACAACAAGAACACGGAGTTTTGAATTCAATTTGAATTTTAAATTTTTTTTTTTTTTTTGTAAATTTTAAATGTTTGAATTTGAATTTTAAATCTTCATTTTAGAAAGGATTATAATGTTTTGGATGAAATTAAATCTTTTCCTATCAATGTGATTTCTTTAAATGGGACAGGTGTGTTTTTATAATTTCATAAGGTAAATATACCATATCAAAGCGTAAGTGCCTTGATATTTGTTAAAGTTGGAATAAAATCTTCTCATTCATCAGGAAAATAATAATAATAATAATAATAATAATAATAATAATAATAATAATAATAATAATTGCTTTCTCTCAGACACATCATGAAATATTACTAAATATAATTGTCGATATCAGATAGGTTACACAAAACCACACGAATACACACAATCATTTTTTATGTGCAAATCATAATAGCATATTGTCACACACTAACACATCACTTTACACTTTACCGTAGCGAGAGTAAATATAATGTGTCTATAAACGCTCATACTCTAGATAATTTGTTGGGAAGGGGCAGCATGTATATAAACATTCCAGCATATGTGTGATAGCATGCTTGTATACATGTTTAAAGACACTCCTACGCCAAGCTTCACAGAAGTAGAGAAGGCAATTAAAAGTCTACGCAGCTGGTGGTCCCCGACTGACGCAGAAGCTTACATCTCCCTATTATCCATCGCAGGGAAGATACTGGCCAGAATTCTGCTAAATCGACTGACCGTCCACTTGGAGCGAGGCTTGCTACCAGAGTGTCATTGCGGCTTCAGGCAGGATCGGGGCACCGTGGACATGATCTTCGCAGCCAGGCAACTCCAGGAGAAATGCCAAGAGCAGAACGTCAGCCTCTACACCATTTTTGTGGACCTCACTAAGGCTTTTGACACTGTGAGTCGTGAAGGTCTGTGAAGGATCATGGCAAAGTTCGGATGCCCTGAGAAGTTCATCACCATGGTCAGACTGTTCCACGATGGCATGCTCGCCAGAGTACAGGATGATGGAGAGTTCTCCCTGCCCTTTCCAGTGACAAACGGTGTCAAGCAGGGCTGCGTTCTTGCCCCGACCCTGTTCAGCATGATGTTCACAGCGATGCTGACCGACGCTTTCCGTGAGGGTGACATTGACATCGACATCCGGTTCACGACTGATGGGAACATCTTCAACCTGAGAAAACTGCAGGCTAAGACCAAAGTCCAGGAAGACACCATCCGCGACTTCCTCTTTGCTGACGACTGCGCTTTGAATGCTGGTACTCAGTCTGACATGCAAGAAAGTATGGCTCGGTTCTCCAAAGCCTGCACAGACTTCGGACAAACAATAGGTACGAAGAAGACCGAAACCATGTACCAGCCTGCACCCTCAGTTCCCTACACTGAACCCAGCATTACCGTCGATGGCCAGAAGCTCGCTGTTGCTGACAAGTTCATCTACCTTGGCAGCACCTTGTCGCGCACAGTCTCCATCGATGAAGAGGTCACTCTCAGGATTGCTCGTGCAAGTGCAGCCTTCTGCAGACTTCACAATACTGTGTGGAACAGAAGAGGGATCAGCCTGCAAACCAAGCTCAAGGTGTACCGCGCAGTAGTACTGCCCTCCCTCTTGTACGCCTGTGAGACACGGACGGTGTACAGTCGCCATGCAAAACAGCTGAACTCCTTCCACATGCGCTGCCTCAGAATACTGCTCCACATCAAATGGCAGGACAAGACTCCTGACACAGAAGTCCTCCAGAGAGCAGAGATGACAAGCATCTATGTCATGCTCAGAAGGTCACAACTCCGCTGGGCTGGTCATGTCTGCCGTATGCCTGATGAGCGCTTCCCAAAGAGACTGTTCTATGGGGAACTCGCTGAAGGCAAGCGTTCCCGAGGAGGCCCAAAGAAACGGTTCAAGGACACGCTCAAAGCCTCCATGAAGTCCTGTGGCATTGACCCAGACAGGTGGGAGCAGAGCCAGCGCCGACCTTCAGTCCATCCAGCCCCCGGCAATTCCCTGTCCTCATTGCCCTAGACTCTTCAGAGCGCAGATTGGCCTCACCAGCCATCTGCGCTACTCACAGACCAGCCCAGATCTGAATTCATGGTCGTCTTCGAGACCGAAGGACGAACATCATCATCATCATCATCATACATGTTTAAAGACACTCCTACTCTAATGTGATAATATGTTTGTATGTATCTAAATATAGTGGTTTTACAAAGACTCCTACTTTTCTTGCTAGATAGTAGGTATGAAGATAGTAATCAAAATTAAATTGTGGATTGCACAGTGTGTTTGGCTAATCTTAATAAAAAGGTGGTTGCAGGACAGTAGGGATGTTGGTTGGATTGATATCAAACCAGTTTTAACATTACATCTTCAGTACGGCTCTTTTGAGTCCTCAACATGGAAATTGTCTATCAAGATGCCCAAGTTAACACTGCATTTCCCGTTTGACTATAATCTTTGGTTCTATAAACAGAGTCAAAATGTAAACTAAAAGCAATGCTAATTTACCGTTTGGGTCTATAATACCATCCCCATTTTAAATTCCGGCTTGGCTCTTTATTACGATACCCATGTTCAACCTATGGGACAATTTAAATATAGGATTTTTTGTTTGGCTATATTGTGGCATTTCCATGTAAATCTAAGGTGTAATGTTAAATCCTATATGGCTCTATCAAGCCACATACTACTACCCACCACGAAACACGACCCAATCACCAACAACAAAGAAGTATTCCTATCTCAAATTGCTAAGAACTTACACGTTAAAATATCAGAAGAATTCTTTTTGATACGAAACCAATCCTTTCTGCCACAATGCCTCGCGAATACTGTACATTATGACGTCTGCTCCTAGTAATAAACTAATTCTAATTATTCGGCTTGAGAAATATGTTTTAAACAACGACTCCCTATAATCAAACAAAATAATCACAGAAATTTCGTATGTGAGTTATTTAGTCATAATTTGTTGCGAATCTATTATCTTAAGCTAAGTAAAAGAAAAGAACGAGAACTATCAAAGTTTGTAAAATTCAACAAATAATTTTTGCTCTTGAATTCGAAGTAAAACTTTAAAAAGAACTTACAAGATTGTGAATTAAATCCAAATAATTCTAAAAGTTGTCACAAGTCCAAAAGTAAATAGTATTCCGAATGAATTTCAATTTTTAATGTGCTGATGTATCAATAGCCCGGAACAGTGTTGATGTGCTAAATTCCTTGATATATCACAATTATATAATCCAAAATGTCTCTAAATGAACTCACAATAATCCCAAAATAGTTATATAGTTCCAAACTATCAAATTCTCTCAAATTAAACAAACTGAACACAATTAAAAGACTGATTCCACCTTGGATGTTAAGATAGGAATAACGAATTTCTGTTTACTACTCTCTTATATATAAACCTAAGTCTCAGTATGAGGACCAGGATGAGGGTCAAACGTTCATTTTTAGATCATTCCATGCTGTCCACAATATCAGATCTATTATTTAAACTTTAGTAAAGAACATGGCAAACAGGAGGTATATGAGGGAAAAACCAATGTTCTGGACCCAAATCCAAGTAAACTATTTACCTACGTGTAATAATAATCTTATATAATCTACAATCATATACAAATATTAGCTATGTTTTATGGTATTTACACAAAAGGACCACTAGTCATTTAAGCCCAAACTCCTACCATAATTATAGATAAAAGTCAAACACAGAATGCAAATTAAATATATGTAACAAATGTAATTGTACGATGAATGAATTTGACACAATACTCATGCGCATATAGCCCATCTATGGATTTCACCGAGTTCAACAACTAATATGAGGGAATGATATCTTTCCTAATTGGAACTAATCTGAACATGTAAGTTCAACTAGAATCAAAGTAAGGAACTTAAAAAATAAATTAGAATGATATTTAGGTCTATCACCATTGATGGGCACTGTAAAAGTTATACACTAATGTGAATAACATATGATTTATACACAAATATGAACAATGCATGATTCTACCACCAAAGATGATAAAAGTATATGGCTTACACACAAATACGAACAATGCATGATTCTATCACCAAGGGTGATCAAAGTAGAGAATGTGTACAAAAATAAGAGCAAATAATAGTTCTTCCATAAGTAAGATATATGTATTATTGGTTTTCACTCACATATCGATTTACTGATTCACTCATGTAGTGACATTGAATCATATTTATTAACATAATGTAAAATTTGTATCTGGTGGCGTTCATTTGAGAACCACGATCTATTTCCTGTTCCAACGCTCTCGTCGAGTGGTCAAGGAACAACCACGAATTGTCCAACCCTCACAGTCTGGCGAAGGCTCCTTTGTTTCCTATAGACCCGTTGGTCCGGAAGCCTTATAGCCTCACTGCGATATCGTCATCCGAGCCAACGTCACCAACGATTGCAGCATCTACATAACATATCCTTTCTCCCTTTGCTTGCCATAATAGATGTAATAGAAATAGTTACATTCATCATCATCATCATCATCATCATCATCATCATCATCATCATCATCATCAATCCCTTAACCCATGAGGTCCTTGGGGCACCACAGTTGACTTTACAACCAATTCTCTCCATCTTTCCCTGTTCTCTACTGCCCTTTAGGAGTCTCCAAATCCCATGCCTTTCCACTCCTTAACGTTGTCTTCCCACCTCTTTTTCTGTCTGCCTCTTCTTCTGCACCCTCGCACTGTGCCTTGCAAGATTGTTTTTGCCAGTCCAGATGATCTTGAGACATGACCGCACCACTTCAATTTGCTCTTTTTACAGTGGTCAAGAGGTCTTCATAGAATCCGATGGCTCATTGGATCGTGTTGTGGACTTCTTCGTTGGTTACATGGTCAATGTATGAGATGCCCAAGATTTTGCGGTAGCATCTCATTTCGAAGGTTTGAATCCTTCTTTGTAGATCTGATGTGAGCGTCCATGTTTCACAAGCATATAGAAAGATGGATATAACAATCGAACGCATAAGCCTTATTTTAGAACCAAAATCAATGTTGGTATCTTTCCATATTGGTCTCAACTTTGTTATTGCTGCTGTTGTCTGGGCAATCCTGCAAAGTAGTTCTGGTTTGGCGTCCTGATCTGTGATAATTGATCCCAAGTACTTGAAGCTTGTGACTCTTTCCAGCTTCTGTCCACTGACCTTTATTTCTGCACTGATGCCATTGGTGTTGTTTCTCAGCAGTTTGGTTTTGTTCGGCGCTAATCTCCATACCGTATGCTATGGAGGTTGTGTCGAGGCACTCAACCAAGTCAGCCAGTTCTTTTTCATCTCCTGCTAAACCATCAATATCATCTGCGAAGCGAAGGTTGATGATTGTTCTTCCTCCGATGCTGACAGTGCCCTTGTGGTCATGCAAGGCATCCTCCATGATCCTTTCCAGGAAAATGTTGAAGAGTGTAGGTGACAGTATACATCCCTGTCTGACTCCAACTGTTGTTCGAAACCAATCTCCTCTGCTGCCACTGATGAGGACAGCACTGGTGGCTTTGTCATAGAGGTGCTCAACAACGTGCACCAGGTCTGAGCTGATGTTATACTTCCTAATAGTTGCCATAAGGCTGCATGCCATACCCTATCAAAGGCCCAGTAGTTTTGGCATAGCTGTAGGTATCCTTTCTTGGGCAGCACGATGACCAAGGATTGAGTCCACGTGGTGGGCCATTCTCCTGTCTGCCATATCTTGTTGCAAATTGTTGTTAGGAATGTGACTGTCTCTTCTCCTCCTGCTTGAATGAGCTCTGCTGGTATGTTGTCAATGCCGGCTGACTTTCTTTTCTTTAGTGACCTAACTGCAATTTCTACTTTTTCACGAAGAATGGGGTTGTCATCAATTTCTTCTGCCTGAGGGCAATTTAGTATGCTGGATCTCCTTGGGTCTTAGGATTGTACAATTCTGAGCAGTATTCTGTCCATAGCTTGAGGATCTCTTGATCTTCTGTGAGGCATTTTTCTGATTTGTCTCGGATTGTGGTAGTTTTCCCTTGTTCATGAGTTGTGAGATCTTTCACCAGTTGATATGCCATTTTGCTGTCATTTCTACTCAGACTGTTCTCGATTTTGCAGCATTGTCTTTATATCCAGGATTCCTTTGCCTTTTTCATGCTTGTCCTGATCATGTTGTTTATCTCTCTGTATTTTCTAGCTCCTTCATGATCTCTTTTTCCCGTTTTCAGTTCTCTTCTTTTGTCGCATAGTTCAAGGACATCTGTTGTGACCCAAGGTTTCTTTGTTTGACGATATTTGCCAATGATCTCACTAGCTGTGCTAGTCACAGCTGTGTTGAATGTGGTTGTTAAGGACTCTAGGTCAGTGTCTTGGCTGTCCAGGGTTATCAAAGGTGCAAATTTACCAGCTATCATTGCTTGGAGGGCTTCTGCGAATTTTGGATCTTTCAATTTTTCAAGGTCAAACCTGATTCTTTTTTCGTTAGGCTTTTTGATCATTTTCGGGTGGAGGCGAAACGTTGTCATTAATAAATCATGGTCACTTCCAATATCTGCTCCTGGAAAACTTCATGTGCTGGCGATATTCAGTCCTGTGCAGAATCGTTTTTTCACCAAGATGTAGTCAATCTGGTTGTGATGTTGTCCATCTGGACTGTGCCAGGTACATCTTCTAGACGCTTTGTGAGGGCCGTTTGTGTTGGCTAGCACAAGATTGTTTTAGGCAGCAAACTCCAAGAGCCTAAGTCCTCTTTCATTTGTTTCTGCATTGCAGAAGGGTCCACATGCGCTTTGCCAGTTTGTCTGTGAATCAACTCCCACCTTTGCATTCCAGTCTCCTTGTACAAACAGAATGTCCTTCTTGGGGGAGTTGTCAATGACATCTTGCAGTTGGTTATAAAAATTCTCCAGTTCATTGTCATCATAGTTAGATGTGGGTGCATAGGCCTGTATGATTGTGATGTTAATGAGCCTGCTTGAGACTGGGCAGCAACCCATAATGCTGTCCACTATACCCTTGTGGACAAGAAATCCAACGCCATGATTGTGTTTGTCCCCTCTTCCGCTGAAGTAGAGCTTATGCCCTTCATCTGTTGTAATATCGCCAAAGTTTTTCCAGCGCACTTCGCAGAGACTAATAATGTTCCAATTGTACCTCTCCAGCTCATGTGTAAGTTCTTTCAACTTTCCCACAGCCCTCAATGTTCTAACGTTCCATGTACCGATGATGATGTTGTCTCTCCCACGGATCTTGGTAGTGGGGGCACCAGTAGCATACTTGTCACCTCCGTCCTGGTGTGCAGCGGAAGGCGCGGTCATTGTTGACCCTGGCTGCGACCGATCCGGTATGGAAGAATTGTTAGTTGTCTTCATGTGGTGTGTCAATGGCAAGATACAGCATGGCGGAGCCCATCCCTCTCCAGACTGGATGACCACAGCCGAAATCGACTGATATAATGGCACGCCCTGGCCTTGAGCACATGGTCGTTGAGCTCATCTTGGCGGTTGACTTCATCGAGGAAGACTTCCGCCCAGTGATGCTGTGCTATCATCACACTATTTTAATCTTAGTTGGGAGACTCGTGGGGGGAAGGAGCGTCTTATTCCATCCCGTAAGGATCCAATTGACCTGTACCACTGCCCTTTACATAGTTACATTATGTTGCAGAATATATAATTTATCTCTTGTCAATAATACGGATGTTATAAATACATAAATAGATTTCAAATTAGCTTAATGACATAGTCTTTCTTTCAAATTATTTTATGATACAGTCTTCATTTAAATCATTTGAATGGCATATTTTTAAAAAAATTAGTTTCATGGTTTTGTGTTTGTATTAAATTAATTTAATGGTATAGCGTTTGTATTAAATTAGTTTCATGGTGTAGCATTTGTATTAAATTAGTTTCATGGTATAGCGTTTGTATTAAATTAGTTTCATGGTATAGGGTTTGTATTAAATTAATTTCATGGTATAGTGTTTGTATTAAATTTGTTTCATGGTATAGTGTTTGTATTAAATTAGTTTCATGGTATAGTGTTTGTATTAAATTAGTTTCATGGTATTGTGTTTGTATTAAATTAATTTCATGGTATAGCGTTTTATTAAATTAGTTTAATGGTATAGTGTTTGTATTAAATTAGTTTAATGGTATTGTGTTTGTATTGAATTAGTTTAATGGTATAGCGTTTGTATTAAATTAGTTAATAATGTAGTACTTCTTTTAAATTAGTTAAATGTATCCTTTTTCTTTTAAGTTAATTTAAAGTTCTAGACTTTCTTTTAAATTTCAAAGCAAAAGAACAACAACTACAATAATTTCATATTCCCTTTCTAATCTCTCGCATAATTGTATAGCTTACATCAGCCCGTTCTTTCTTTCTGTTATCAAATAGTGACTTCTGTTCTTGGTTGTTATTTCTTTCCTTGACTTCCTTCTCTAACAATGAAGAATTTTGTTTGCATTAATTAGTCAATTTTGTAGAAATTGTTGGAAGTTTTGATATCATATAAAATATTTTAAATCTACTGTTGTTACAACAACAGAAAAAACAACAACAACTATTACTACTACCAATATTATTATTATTATTATTATTATTATTATTATTATTATTATTATTATTAACAATGATAATGTTTACTTTAATGATTAAAAATAAATTCCGATCGAAATACGTATTACATACAAAGTTAAAAGAAATAGTACTGAATAGAACTGAATAGTCAGATTGTGACTGGATATCATTCGTTTTCTTTTTCAAAGTATATGAAAGTTACAGGTAGAAATAATTCATCACTTAAATTTGTCTCGAGGCTTTATGTATTTTCTACATTCACTTTGGAAGACTTTGTAACATTTCTTGGCTTTTTGTTGCATTTTTTCATTTGTTTGTAAATTATTGGCCTATAATAAAATTAGTACCTGAAATTCGACATTTCCATAGAAAATAACATGACTTGGTATGAGAGAATATTCTCCAAAATAATAGTTTGATAAATAACTTTCAAATTTTGTTTAAAAATATAGGAATCTTACAAAATTATAGCTTTCCACTAATGTGAAATAATGCATTTGAAAACTAAAATTCATGATGCAGAATAAAATAAGATTCAGACATATTCTCACGAAGTCAACGCATGGATTACATAACCGAAATCATAAGCAGACACATGTCTGACACACTGTTAATGATTCTCTTGTTTCATTGCTCCCAACATGGAAAACGAATTGACAGAATAATGCTTGGTGAGGAATTAAAAGGGAATCTCCCTAGAGAAGATCCAAGATCATGGACTTACCAAAAATGTATTTCCTACGTGTTCTAGAGTAGTTTACCGTTTAAAAATACAATCTGATTCGAGAAATGAAAGCCATAGCAGGAAATGATCAAGACACTAAAAAGAAAAAGCAATGAAATAATGACCAAGTGAGGGCTGTTGTGTTTTCGGCTATTCTGGGCTGTGTAATAACAAGAGTCATACAGTCTTGTCTACCGTTAGCAAATCAGCAAAAGTCTTGAAATGAAAAGAAAGACATTTCAATTTTTAATATTTCTTTCCTTAAATTGAACCGTTTATCATTATCAATTTCCTATTCGTGCTTTTAATGTCGAACACAGCTACAAGGTTGATTGACACCGACATTTAGATGTTTTTAACATTTCTTCTTGATCAGAAGTTATGAACAATTTTTCTCTCTGTGAAGCGTTTCAAGTAAAATATTTGAATTGGTAACTTTCCTGACGTATATATACGATTTTTCTGGAAAAAAAGTACATTACATCACTGTCGGATTTCTTGTCAATATTCGAATTTTTACCTTTCAGATGTTTATATTCAGTTTCTCTATAAAAATTAAATTATATCAACTATAAGGACCGTACTTGGGAACGTAATCGCTCAGTCTACAGGTTGAAAGCATACAGGTGTTTATTATACACTGAATGTCAAGTTGACAAGTATATAAGTACCTGGCAACCCTTGAGCCTCAACTGAATCCCAGTTCAGAGTATCCTCTATTGGGCAGACAGGTTTCTTTGTAAAATCATACTGGGCGAGTTTCCTCGGTTTTGTTTTCAGCTATGGATAAAAACTTGCAGAGAGGTACAATGAGAGGTAATGTTTCGTAGTTTTGTTACACAATGCAAGTAACTGATAAACTCCACATATGATGCATAATTCAGATGGACGCAATTAAATGTTTAACGAGACCTAAAACTAGATGTTTGTCATTTGAATTTAACATTTCTCTCAAATTGCTCGCACTGCCTTTCATAACCCCAGAGGATATAGCGGAGAATGTATGACTTTAAATATGTTGCGACAAAATGTGGTACTTTGAACATGGAGAAAACTCATCAACCTTAACTGAGAGACTTATATTCATAAGTTTGAAAATACAGGGAAACCAGGTCAGAAAGGAAAGGAATTGAGTGCGTATTTTATAAACAGTAGTCATAACAATGTTCTTTTGACTTCCTAAAATACGAAAACATTGCCAATAATATCAAGTTTGTTTCTTTGATACCCTTCACATTTTAAATTAGGCTGACCTTAAAAGATTGGCATACATATTGAATGTATATCTGGACTACCATATATGTCTTCATGGAAGAAACTCACATTCGAAAATGTGTTTAAAGCTAACTGTAAAATTATATATCAATTAATACTGATTTTCGTCTTCTCTTTAGTTACGGCATTCACATGCATTGATTTGTAAAGTCTTATAACATATATTGAGAAGTTCAGATACACAGAACAAATTTTAAATTCTCTACCGATATTTGTTACTGGAAATTACGTCTACCTCATTTATAAGACATCCTGGATAATATGCTTAGCTTCAAGGTTCTATATATCTCTGTGTTTGAAAATTATGTAAAGTGCGGAGCATTAAGTTTTTCAAAAGGTATAGTGATAAAAAATCTACCAAGTATTAACAGATTTCGTTACTTTTACTCCAAACTGCTACGTATATTTTCCTAGTTTATCACTTGCATCTAATTCGTTCAAGACATATTCGTGATTGAATCATAACCTGAAAAATTCCATCTGTTGTGGTCGTATACATACGAAGTGAGTGTGTGTGTGTGTGTGTGTGTGTGTGTGTGTGTGTGTGTGTGTTCAGAGTTAAATGTATATCTCTCTAAACGTTATAATTCAGTAAAAAGTCGTCGTTCACAAATCTGAGGCAATTGCGTGTTGAAGGCGTAAATTGTTCTCGTGAATTTTAAACGGATACCGTGGCCATTGTTTACAATAACACAAATCTATTCATGCTCTGTTGAGATATTGGCGATGGCTACCCGTTGGACTTTGGCCCAGGTGGCCGACTTGTCTAAGTCAACAGATCACTCACATCTCACCTCTGTCGGCCAGCGTGGGTATGTGAGAAAGTTTGTCCATTAGCTTCCAGTCAGTTTGTGGTTCTTCCCTGGCTTGTCCCGGGTTCTTCCTCCAGCAAGTATATTGGCCAACATGTATAGCCTATCATGTGCTGAGAACTTGTGTTAAACCCACAGTAATAACAACTATTAGACGTGGGAGATACATTTTTGGTGTTCAATCAAAGCAGACTGAAATTTGATTTTAGATTATAAATTGAAGATTTCTTAAAGGTTTCTACCCCTGAAAGAGATTACGAAACCATCTGCTATGAATTTGAAAAACACGGCCATGACATAGCGAGACGATTAAACCATACGTCGCCATCGGTATCAAAATGAATTTAGTTGGAAATCCATACAATGAACATACCACTTACTGACATATAACGCACAAAATAGATTGTTGATTGTTAATCCCTGTCGCATGCACGGTGGCTTTTAAATGATTGGTAATTCCTTCTGCGTTACAGTGGCTTTTAAAACTTAATACCTTTATCAATAATATATTTTCTATAACCACAGAAAAATAATCTGGCAAGTCGTTTGTATTTGATAAATAGATAGCAAAATTTAATTGCTAAATAATCTCATAATTCTGATTTTACTTCATCATAAATTGGATTGCCACTTGAGTATGAATATAAATACCAAAGAAATATATAATTTATAAAAAAAAGTGTAAACATACTTCCGGTCTTAAAGTAGTCTGCAAATAGGCGCCATACTTTACACCAAGTTTATCTTTTAAGTACAACTTGTCTAGTAATTAGACATAATAAATAATTTCCATAACGCGACATCAGTGATATAAAGTTTTAAAAAAAATATGTGATAAAATATATTGTCAAATGCCTTAGACTGTACAGCGTCCGTCCAGCCATTACAGTCGAATAGATGTACATAATTTGCAAAACAATGTTATGACAGCTCATTGCAATTCAAATCAAGCTACAATAAAAATCATTCCGCACTGTAGTCAATGTCATTCACGATACTTTTAAGTTATTCTTGAAGACGATAGCTACCATAAAGTCACATTACCAGTCAGTCCTTTATCTTTTTCTGTACTGGCACCTAATATATACTAATGAAATCCTTCATGGCCAAAAGGGAGTCTTTATAAATTTATCTATACAGATGTGTTCATGATCAGATAACGGAGCTCCTTAGTAACAAGTCTTCTCTGGAATAATTTTTCTGTTTCTCTCACGTAAATACACATCATTGAAACCATCATGACGAAGTGACAGCCTATTATTAATGACAAATTTTGTACCGTATTGTTTGGATAACAAATAATGAACAATACTTCTTTATTATTTTCTCAACAGTTTAATCAGTCCTTCAAATAAATTATTACTAGATATCATTCCATAAATAACTATTATTTTTAAGAATGTCTAATGAAGACTTTTACAGCGATGATATATAATTTTTCCCATACACGAAGTGACATCATACATCAAGCCATTCTTTGTTTGGTTTAAAATATTTTCGTCATTGAATGCGAAGATAGCAATCCAAGTTCTGGAGAAAAAACAGTGCTATTGAACTGTTTCGTAGGTATATTTATTGCGATAGAGGAAACAATAATTACACAGCTGAGATAAATGCTTTACCTCACCCTCCGGCGTCGAAAAAGAAGCACGGAAGGCTCTGGTGCGAAAATTAAGTTATACCACTTATCTTTAACGGCATAAATATAATAACGTATTTTATTATTGGATACACAGAGTCTGACATTGTTGTGTATATCGTTTGTTATGTGACACGTATGTTTTTGAGTCTGAAGGAACTAGTCAACTCGTTCTCTGTTTTTTAAAAAAAAAATAATTAATTTAAGATTCCATTAATTTCTCATAACATTTCCTCGTGAGCAGGTCATGGATTCCTTGTTATTTGAGCCGAACGAACCACAGTGTATAACTAATATGTCTGGTCTAAAACTGGTAGGTCACGGGTGGGTAAGCTGTGAGTACAATATTACGTCATACGTAAGAGATGTAAACTTGAGGGCATGTAGTTCGAGATTCCGCGTTATTATCCGTTTTTATTTAATCCATTATAATCGCCAGTCCTGTTGTAACTCTTGCAACGATAAGTTCTCTTCTGAAACAATGTGTGATGGTGGAGCATTGAGATGCCAACTTTGAACACTTGGCTGATTAATTAAACTCAGATTTCGTAATTAGATTTAAAAATGCCCTTTAATACCAAACGTTTATCTTTTTCAAAGTTTGATGATTATTTTTAGAATTACCTTAAAACATGTACATTTTAGTCGCCTGTTTAAATTTTTTTAAAATTAAACTCAATCTTTTAGCACAGTAATGTTTGGGTTGCTCACGTCTTTAAAATATAAAAAAAAAAATGTGTAATTTTTGTGTGGCTGATGGTCTGGCCATTAAACCCATTGATCGCATTTCCATTCTTTTGTCGACTGCATAATTTCAGACGAAGTTTCTGAGAAATTTAGAGGATATGTCTGTAAAATGAGCAATTTGCTAGTTTTCGGCCGATATTCAAAGTGAAAAAAAAATTAGATCCAGATTTATCCAATGGAAAATGATGCTATAATACCTGTCATGTATTTGTTTTGGGGTTTTTTTTGCTGTTGTTATTTTTTCTATTAATTCTTTATGGATTATCGTTTTGCCATAATGTTTTAGTTTTACATCGATTGTAGAAAATGTTTTGGAAAATCGCTAAAGCATTTATATTGAAAAGGGACTGGATACATCAAGCTTCATTTCTATTCACCATTTGGTAAGTATTGACCTTAAAAATTGTTAAATATAAGGACTACGAATCGAAACCTTCCCCAGCCTTTACTAAATAGGTTGTGCTTTGAAAGTAGTACATTTTAAAGTTCATTGTTGCTTTGCTCGCCAATGTCATCGATCCACTTTGTTCCACGTCCATGTGGAACAGTATTAATCAACGACCTTTTTGTAAAGGAAGTTGAATGGCTATCAATATTTCATAATTTTTTTCAGACAAACTCCTACTAAATTTCAATGAAGTAAACAAGCTTCAAGGACACTAAACGTTTTAATGTGATATTTACGTCTACCCCCTCCAAAAAAAAATCCTCAAGGCTTCTTGTCATTCCATCATCCTCACTGCAAAATGATATTTTCCTTTCCTAGAATGTTTGATTTGCTCACAGGCTTTAAAAGTCACTAATATGTTATAAATTCATATTGTTGTTTAGTTTCTTGTGTGATGATATTTAAAATGATCTTTTAGAAATCATTTGTCCGCTTGTGCTCTCACGTATATATATATATATATATATATATATATATATATATATATATATATATATAGAGAGAGAGAGAGAGAGAGAGAGAGAGAGAGAGAGAGAGA
>JAECUM010019894.1:0-26781 GCA_016617855.1 Megalonaias nervosa
ATATATATATATATATATATATGCTATTTTTATACTCTAATCAAGCAAACATTGACAAGGTCTTGTGTCCATGAGCATGTGCTACTATACAGCCAACTTCTAGTTCGTGGTGTGCTATTGCTGAGTTTCACATTCGCTTTAGATACGTTTCTTTTTTAGCACATTAATAAGGTCTGCATTAGATACACTTTTCAGCTTTTTTCCTTATCACCTCCTGCAATTTTAATTCCCCGGTTGTCCGAGGGAATATTCGAGTTTATATTAGTTGAAAAATATCTAGTGGGGAGCCAATGTAGCATAGAATAAATGATTTCAATAGACGAAAGTAATGCAAGGGATCAATAGATAAGAATATTTCATTGTTATGTGCATTATTGATGACCAGTAGATAGGCAATCATCAGTAGTTTTGCCAAATATACCTTGTAAACTTTGGTAGAATGCTGCCTTTACCATAATACATTGTTTAAATTCAAACAGATAAAGTTATGAAGGACATGCTGGGAGATAAAAAGGTGCTTCATCGCTCAAGTCACGTAAACGGTGAGGGAATGAATATTAAGAACTGCATCGAAAACCGCTCAAATTATTGATAAGTACAAGTAGACTTACCTCTGGGATTGACATGGAATACATGGTCATAGGTTCCTAAGCTGTTACTCATATTTACAAGGTAGTCTCCAAAATCTCTCTGACTGCCAAGGTGGACAGAGATTTTAGAATGAAGTCCAGTAGAAGGAAATGACTTATTTAGAACCTGGTGCCATGCATCAGCCTCTGATACCCTGTGATACCACATAATGTCTCTTGGCTCTGGGTAGGCTATTACACTGACAGCTAATGTCACGCTGTCATCCAGTGCTGCATAGTACTCAGCGGAAATGTTCGTTCGATAATCAGACCTTGGATGACCTAGAAAAGTAATGACATATTATGCATCCTCAGTTATTCCTGTTTTAAATATAGAATTATTTTACTTGTACAGAAAGTGGGCTAGAACTGGATCAGTAACCATCCCCTAATTTGTTCTGGACTTGAAATTTTCTTAATGTAACTTTTCTGTTAATTTGAGAATGGTTGCAATAAGAAAACTAACATTCACTCAATGATTTTTTTTCCATTCTTGGTTTGTTTATCTAAAGCAAAACTAGAAATACAGTATCTACCCCTAAAAGTATTAGTGTCTTCACCAGGCCAATTTTAAATTCAACAACTTCGTTACGTAACGAATAAAATTAGCTATATAATAATATATGATAATTTAGTATGAACGTTTGTGAACTAAAACGTCTATAGGAGGTGTACTAACTCATACATCTACATCTACACATCAACAAAGGTTAATAACATTACATGGCCATTTCAATCTGCTTAAATGGGTAGCGTATTACGATAATGAATCTTGGTTTTCTTAAGGAGGAAGTACACCAAACATACTCTGTCTTAAATTCTGTCCGATGTCAAGGTTGTGCTAATTATATAACTTTTAGAAAACGGAACAACATTTTTATCACTTATGCATGAGGGAATCAATGTCTGAAGTGAATACATAGGTCTTCTCTTGTAACCACAGAATGGCAGCAAAGAGATTGTCATTCACAAAACACGACAATTCAGCTGGTTTGAAGATTTATTTAGTAGGCATAACACAGAGGAAACCAACTAGAAACCAACAGGGATAGTACAAAAAACTGAATTCAATTTGTTTCCAGCAGGATCAAAACACACCTAGCTGAAAATTACAATGGCTTAATCATTTACAGATGTATGCAATTATTTTGTAATTAACGTCTGCACGATTTTCGTTTAGGAGCAACTTGATATCATCAGAAATCTTTTTGCAAAACGTCCTACATTAATGCAAAGATCTATTCAAGGAGAAAAGTTATATCAAACATTTCAAGCTGTCCACTATAGCAGCCATTTACGATGCAAGATGGTGGCCATTTCAGTTTAAACCAACCATATATCCTAAGAAGTCTTACTGTGAAAACACCATGTCGCGGTGACCATCAGTTCAAGCGGATGAAGATGCAAATACACTATAATAAGTGTTCTGGAAAAAAGGTATGGTGATACGAATATCAGCTGAATAGGAGTTGAGACATACAGATGTTTATGAAAGAATGACATTGCGGCCTTAATGCAAATCAGACTTTCACCATTCTCATCCATAACCAACTAGTCATCATAAATCTTCAGCGAAAACCATATGTGAATCATTTTGCATTCAGGTAATACATTGTTAACAATATCTTCAAGGCTACTCTCATGGCCTCCAAATAGGATGTCAGAAGCCGCTGATAAAATGGCAGACAGAAATGAAACAATAGCTTGCTCTTTGCAGGGTAGGTAAATTGAGTCATTGACAGAATTTCCGATCAGAGAAAGCTTTACCCTTATAGAAGCATGCCAACTGCGCACGAATTAAAGCAAATCGCACAACAGCGTGGAATACGAATTCCAAGTCGCATACGAAGAGCGGACATACGTCAATTATTGAGACCCATAATTGCACTGGATCAACTTGTTGTCCCTGATAAGCCACCTTCGGTTTTAATGGTACAGCAACTGAAATACGTGAACCTAATGTCCGATACCAAGAGGTGCAAGAAAAACTGACATAGTTGCATTATGAGGCATGTTTAAGGATGAACAAAACCGTCGTAGGGATAAACAGAAACGCTGTCTTCGAAATGCATCTGTTATTGCTACCGAATCTGCTAAGATTGATCTTGAAAAAACATAACAATTACAAATACCTGAATTTACGTTAGAAAAGCGATGTGGTGAATTAGAAATCACCTGGCAATTAGTCTAACATGTACAAACCAGGTAAAGACGCTAGACAAATATTATCAAATATGACACTTTGA
Source organism: Megalonaias nervosa (assembly GCA_016617855.1). Lineage (NCBI taxonomy): Eukaryota > Metazoa > Mollusca > Bivalvia > Unionida > Unionidae > Megalonaias > Megalonaias nervosa. The sequence goes on from JAECUM010019894.1 coordinate 2,876, forward strand.
ATTATATCGGTCTCACAGTATTCTAGTACCTCAGGTGTTAAGGCGAGTGTTGCTCTTAATGCAGATTTATTTAAGCCGCTTAATCGTGACAAGAATGGATTTAAAATTACAACACTAACACAAGTTATGATTGCTCACTGACATCGATATGCATCATTTCATCGAACACCAGTTAAAACATTGTTGGGAATTTAAAGAAGAATGCTCGGGAAACCAATTGGCGAATATGTGCGACATCGACCTAAAATGGACTCGATTGTGTGTGGTTTGATCCAAGAACATTAAAGAGGCCAAAAGTGTTCCACGGGGTATTGTGTAAAAAGATTTCAGCTATCATTTGTTTGTGGAATGTCTTCCAGAGCTATGATATTCTCACACTGTAAATAATAGAGTCTAGGAAACATCGCATCGGTGCGTATCAATGTATGAAAGTGAGTTGGTCACTGTTTGATACTAAGCGATGGATATTACCTGATGGAACTACCAGTTTTGCATTTATCTCTCATGCGATAGTGAACCAACTTACGATTGATGCACAATCATACATTATTGTAATAAATAAACGACTCACAATTCCTCTGACACTAGTGCTAGCATGTTTGACGGCTTTGGTCCACCCGGCGACGGCGACAAACGTGTTTGTTGTCTTGGAGTATAATTCAGTTCCGAGTTAGTAAATACAACGACGGAACATACTGGGTCAGTGGCACAGATTTGTGGAATCGCATCAGCTACTTTTAATCTAGTTAGGTATGTAACGTCATTATCTTGCCCTTGTATAACATATGAAAGTTGGATTACTCATTCGTGAGACCGCCCTGCGATTCGAGATTATTTTAAACTTTATCCGATATTTAATTAATAATTCCCTCGTGTTGATGTCCGAAGAATTATTCTGCAAGTGCGCGATTGAAGTTTGCCACAATGGCTTGGTGACTGCGTATTGACATATCCAACACGAACTCGCATTTGATGTTTTGCCGGCAATACAGCAACGGATCCAAGAAAAGCCTGGATCGACTTGTAATAATCGAAGCCATGTTAATCGTCCAAATGCATAAATGCGTTCGAGTGCATCTGCGACACTTGCAGAATGTTTTGACGGCAACGGCTCAGTTTCTTTGTATCTGTGTATCTGCTTGTAACATGGAAAATGGTTACTGCGCGTTTGTATAGTCATGAACGTATACTATCATGTGGAAGAAATAAGAAATCACCCTGATGAACCTCGTTTGCTCTTAGGATATCAAAACACACTGCCTGATTATTTCCATGGCATTGGTCTGTACATTTGACAAAACACTTCTTTGGCAACCTTCCTCGAGCTGCACCATTTGTGACCTTCGTCGCGTTTGTGAACGTTTCAAAGGCTGCATCACCTCTCCAATAACTGCGATGACTATGGTAGAATATGTATACAGTGAGTTCAGAAACCATTATATTAATCTATTTTACCTCCGATTTTGGCCTTCATACTCCCTTTCATGATATATCTTGCCAAAATGTATCTTGGTCCAGCAATTGAATTCAAGTCATGGATGAAATCCAAATCGGAACGTTGACGAACACGGATATCGTGTGATGTTTTATAAACAAGGACGTGTCCGTAACATGCAGCATCAACGCGACGTACGGGTGCTTTACCAGTCTTTGGTTGGTTGCTAGAATCAAATCGTATATCAAGCCCTGTACCAGGTCCACAGTAATTGCATCCAGATATATGTTTTCACAGGACCACTTGGTTCATGGTGTTCCTGGTAATTTCGTTAATGCATGTTTGAACTCCAGTTGGATTTGCAATATTAAATGTCTTGCTGCATAGCAGAAAATATAGCGACATGTGTTTGTTATACAACAATTGTAATATTCATTGGCATTACAATAAAGAAAATTCAACGCAATTAATTTGCCTGCACAAGCAGCACCTAGACCTTCCAAGCATGGTTGTGATGGAACCAAGTCCGTGTTTTCAAACTTAGTTCGCGCGCTAATCATTGCTTCTGCTAGATCAGGAAAAACTAAACTTTAATTAACTATTATTGTATGAAAGTTAACATTGGATCGGTTGCACTGTCAGCTGATAATCAACCGTATTATGAAGTTCTCAAGGATTTTAAAAACTGTGTTAAGCGACAAAACGTCCTCGAAAAGCACTTCTGCGACGACTTAGCAGTTGACTGTCAAAGTCGAGAGAACTTCGTCGTCCACCATTGATTTAAATTCCACGATCGATGAAGCACCTACCAATGATGCCTTCGATACAAGTGAAAATAATCATGTAGTGTACTACGAAGTGCTGCTTGAAAGTCAATCAATCCCGCAAGAATATTTTCGTCTTGAACTTCATAAAATCACTTGTATGGTCTATTTGACTCACCGAAATACACACGTGGCTATATAATCCGTGGCAACTGTAATATGTTGATAATAATCCCTGGTATTTATTCGCTTTGCCTTGCAAATATTCATTGAATTTCTCATGTGCCGCTGACAACTACTGGGATGAATTTCGTGATGTGGTAGTTGAAGACGCTAAGGATCGCTATCGATTAAGTCCCAAGCAAAAAATATTGTGCGGGTTTGGACACGAACATTTCTTCTCACACGACAATTTAACGATTATGATAATCATCTGCAATATTGAAAGATAAAGCCTTGCATTGAGATAATTATATGAAAGAAGAGTATGAAAATCGACCCCGTAAAGCCGCTCGTGAACACCAGAAACTGACCCGGAATGTTTTGGCAGGCATACAATTTCTACGTATGGGATATCGTTTCGCACATATTATTAAACTTATTTCACCGATTCAATTTAACCATTGATGGAATCAGTGATAGTTATGAATGCAGATCTGAAACAATAGTCGTAGGTGCGGAAGGCGTACCAAGAAAGTATTATATATTGTTTGGATTGTCATCAACCATAGAACCAGGTGATTTGAAATCGATTACTCCCAATTCAGCTGTTTATCATTCGTGCCAGTGCTGGTGGATCGAATCAAACGAGATTTTTAGAATCATTTGTACCCTGCTAGTGTCTCTGATCAACAACAAGTATAATTAAAAGTGCAGGACACGCCAAGGTTTTAGATTGTATGCGAGTCATTCATGGAAATTGAGTGAAAACTTGTACCAAACGATAATAACGATATTACCCCAATGCCCAAGGTGAATGTGCCAAGAGCGGTATCATCCTGTTGTTCAACAGTGAACATTATTCCACTGACTGAAAGGAAATCAAAGCGATTCTTGACATTGTCGCCGGCGCCATAATGATCACAGGATTCGCTAGTACAGAGATGGTTACGAGAGATCTCCTAGTCTAGCAATGATGTTTATCAAAATACATCAGATCATGCGTATCATAATGATATACCTTTGGAATTGTTAGAAACGTCGCAAACGATTGATTAACGCCTATGGTAGGTAACTCCAAACAAAATTACAAATTTAAATTTCCACAGCTTCGATTACTCAGTGTAAATTTCGTGTACAATTGACATCAGTCACACACTGGTGATTTGCAGATATGTTCGCAATATTATTTTGAAGCAAAATAAAAACAGCGCCACCAATGCAGTTTGGAGTACAGGAGATAATCCTGGTGTAGTTGAGTTGTCAACATTGAGGTTATGGAAGCCTGTGCTTGCTATTTCACTGTCTACAAACACACATATGCTATTGTTTATGCAATCTGGAATCCGCTTATTCGAGGTCATTTCTCGCTCATGCAACAGATGCGCACCCACAAAGTAATATTACTGGTCACTGGCAAATTAGTACCTATCATGGTCTTACCGTACTAAAACATGTGTTCGGGTGGGTTTCAACGTACAAACAGAGATAGTCACAATCTGCATAGTAAGATGGTATCTGACAAACTCGGAGTGACTGAAGTCTTTTGCAGTTAAACGGTCATCGGGAACTCTCTGAAGAAATGTTCCTAACATATACAAACAATCAAACCGCACGTGATATCATAATTAGTGGTTGTATATGGGCATCAAACGTTGACACTGGTTTGCAAATTTTCCAGCACACTTTCGTGAATCGTACCAGATTTACTACCTTCCACTAGGAGTTGTTTAGGCAATCTGTTGTCGACATGTGCTTTCATGCACTTCCCGGTGACCCGTTCAGTGTTTATAGATGCAATGATGTGACTCTTTCTAACAAGACCCTGTTAGTCAATTGTTCAGGTGGCCGAATAAAGATCCCTGATACGCAATTGGAAAATCTTACTTGAACCTGATTAGTCTTTAAAAATTAATGTCCTACCACGACGTGAAAGTAGGACTTAGTGGAAACGATCTTGGGTAAATAGAAATGCAATAAAAAACAATTGAAGCTTTTTATTAAAAGTTTATACATCGAAATTAATTGATATTGATCCAATGTTATTCACGCAAACACAACTTAATCAGCATAAAGCGGCCGAACGAAATAAAAATTGTCCATTACTGAGGTGGCACTAATGCAAACTAGAGATGGAATATTTCCATTTCAGCGTTATTAACAACATCTCCAGCGGTTGCAAAAGTGGTGTTAGGAGCTTTTGGAACAACATCAGAAATAGTGTTGAAAAATGGGTCGGCGGTAGCACAATACATGGTAAACAAATACAAAAGGGAAAATGACTTCGAATACCAGGAACATTTCATCGAAAACCATAGAGAAGATCACTCTGATTATTCGGTACAACACACAGTAGGCCAAGTGTCCATTAAAATAATCTTGATTTGTTCGCAATTGTAAAATGAATAAAGCATTTTGAGGGTGTCTTTATGTTCTTCCATCGATTGTGCCACGCACATGTGAAACCGGTATTAGTGAAGTCAGAGTAATCAAAGACAATGGTGCCTCGGTTGCTTTTACAATGTTGATAATGCCGATGCTAAAACAAAACAATAAGTGGGCAAACAAATCGAAGACATACTTATACCACAAGGACCGTAAGGCATCTTAAGGGTATATATCAAAGGAATATTGACCAGCGATAGAGAGAAATTTATAATGTTACAACAGGTGGCCGATTTTCTTTCGGTGTTATAGACGGGTATAACTTTGATAGAGTTTAATCTCCTATCTAAATGGTGCTTGAGCCGGCATCATACTTTTTAATCTTATTCGGATCTAAAGGTGAATGGGGTACAGTGACAATACTTGTAAATGATCAGTTGCATATTATTATATCGCTAACAAGTGTTGTTACATGCACTCCGTTTCAAGACGTTTTAACATGTGCGGTACTTAGGCCCGTACTTGCCGGATATGAAATTCAGTTTGAAGGACACAACTTCAACATGAGGGATACTTAATTGTCTTTGGAGTTTGTGTTTAAGATTAAATTTATTAAGACATATAAGTGACGGATTCTATCTGTAATGAAGAGGTCGCGAAACGGGGTATTTGATGATTTAACAAATGGCGTTAACGTCAATAGCAATTTCTTTCCAGTTGGCAACAAACATCTGCTTCAGAATATATTACTAGAACCTAGCATACTTTCTAATATAATCTTTTTAAGGGCCAAATACAAATAGACCGTTGGAACCACCGGTGTTTACTACTACCAACTCAAGCAAAACTTTAAATCACCGCACGTACACGTTAAAACTTGGTGGGATAACTCTCCGGGATTGTTTCTATAACGATGAAGAGAAATTTGCTGCTGAACCCACCCCAGTTACCTTATCCAGCAAATATGTAAATCTAATATTACCTCAAACGATAAATGAAAGAACATGGTTATTGTTTGAAGTCGATGTGCATGTTGCACGTGAGCGTGATGGGTGCTTACAGGGTCTGCCTGTCGTGCAATCATACTACGGGATTACTTTATTAATCAAAGAACTTTGATGGGCCGTCAATGCTATTGACTGGACAAAATGAAGAGGAGAAACAACTATGCAATGAAATTACCAATGCTGTCTTCGGAACCGTTGGTTTTCGTGTGGCCGGAATAGCAACAAGACTAACTATGAAAGGCACAGCAACTGCAATTGTTGTTGTGTTATATCAACATTAATCGGTGTTGCGGGTGGTGCTTCTAAAATAAGTTTGATACGGTTACATTCGCGAATACGTATTTATTCAGAGCTGCTTTGAGCGGCACAAAGTAGTCTCATTATCATAGAAAGCTGTAATCGGAGCTATCGGTGATAAGATGATTAGCATGGCTGAGTTCAAATCTGTGTTGGAAGGAATGGAAAATCACCGACAACTTCGAGCATAGATAAGAAAATCAAAATCGAGTAAGCAAAATTAAATTATAAAAAATACCAAACAGCAATTTGTCACATGATAATCTCAAACACATTTCCACCGTAAAGTATGAATGGCGTTGGTTACTATTACTGGTATTCAGACTCTATCATGTATGGCTCTGGCTGCTTTCACGTTTCACTGATTATAATCAGTTGTTTGAACAATTTAAAAGAATTTTCACCAAAATGAGAGAAAACCATGGGGATTTTAGGCCGTGAAATAAATCAATACCCAAAACACATAACGCCTATTATCATACTATTAAGGTTATCTAAGCTTTATTAATTGAAAGCGACACCTCACTTATAAAATCCTTCATTTTCAAAGTGAAATACACTGTTTGCTGCCTATCACCAGTCTGTCAGTATTATGCATGATGTTAAGTTCTACATAATTATTTAATCATGCTATGTCTCCATGATACATTATGTCCACATTCAGCTATTAATTATATTATTACTGCAACGATTGTTTCTAATCTATCTGTCCATTCTTTGTCTCTGACTCCTTGTCTAGTCTATCTGTACATTTCATTTGCAACTGTTTTGTTTAAATAAATCATGCTTTTGATATAACACTTTTATCAGTTCCTTCATCTGCATGATTCTTTATGTCTACAACGCTTTATTCCAATATACCTTCATTGTGTTCATTAAATGCTTAATAATGTCCCCAAGTATTTTAAAAATTATCACTTGAAACGCCATCTGCATTCCAATCTAATGTCGTATATCTTCACCTGCACTTATTTTAATGGACTATTTATTGAAATAAGAAGTGTACATTTTGTATGAGATCAACATTTGTCCATTTGCGTATCATTCTTACAAGCATACAGCCTGTTGATATCTATATTTAGATTTCATTATTTTGCTACCCTGAGACTGTTTAAAGTGCGACTAGAAGTGTCCCGTTAAGATTATAGCAATAGACTTGATCATATTCCGCTCCAACAATCTTATAAGCAAAGCAATGCATCTAGAAATAACCAACAAGCAAGGCAATACAGATAGAAATAAGTATGTTAACAATCTTATAAGCAAGGCAATGCATCTAGAAATAAGTATGTTAACAATCTTATAAGCAAGGCAATACAGATAGAAATAAGTATGTTAACAATCTTATAAGCAAGGCAATACAGATAGAAATAAGTATGTTAACAATCTTATAAGCAAGGCAATGCATCTAGAAATAAGTATGTTAACAATCTTATAAGCAAGGTAATGCATCTAGAAATAAGTATGTTAACAATCTTATAAGCAAGGCAATAAAGATAGAAATAAGTATGTTAACAATCTTATAAGCCAGGCAATGCATCTAGAAATAAGTATGTTAACAATCTTATAAGCAAGGCAATACAGATAAAAATAAGTATGTTAACAATCTTATAAGCAAGGCAATACAGATAGAAATAAGTATGTTAACAATCTTATAAGCAAGGCAATGCATCTAGAAATAAGTATGTTAACAATCTTATAAGCAAGGCAATGCATCTAGAAATAAGTATGTTAACAATCTTATAAGCAAGGCAATAAAGATAGAAATAAGTATGTTAACAATCTTATAAGCCAGGCAATGCATCTAGAAATAAGTATGTTAACAATCTTATAAGCAAGGCAATACAGATAGAAATAAGTATGTTAACAATCTTATAAGCAAGGCAATACAGATAGAAATAAGTATGTTTCCTTCACTTACAACGGGCTTTTAAATCGACTTCTGCAGATACTTTAACTCCGTTCATGACTGAGTTGGTGACACTGCATATATACTTTCCGCCATTAAGGCATCCTGCTGTTGCAGTGTAAATTAATTCACTCAAGTTTCGGGTGGCATATTTCAAAACATCTCCAAGGAAAAGTGAGATTTCTGGGTATGGATTACTGTCTACACGGCAATGGAGTTATAAAGTGCTGTTTTCCATTATCTCATAAAGGTTTTCTTTGGCAAAAAACTCTGTGATGTTAGCACTATCTGAAATTAAAAGAAGTATATAAATCACAGTAGACAACTTCAAATAATCATAGTATGTACCAAGTATCAAGGGTTCCACTAAAAACTGCAAGTTTAATTGTAACCAAGCTTTAAGTTGAATACGGCATGATATATTCAGGTATGCTATATCCTTCTGTTCAATCTTCTTATTTTCGATGGGTTGATATGATCAGAAAACATATTCTCAATTGTACATTGCATCATGTGGACGGATCCACTTTGATGATCAAAACACATTACGTCGACTCTTAATCCACCCAATACACAAACCATCATAAAGATAGATCAATTATTAGAGAGAATGTGTGCATCTTGAAATCCTGAAATCACCGGAATGATATCGATGCGCCTAAAAAGCACGTGTAGAGAGGATTTTGTTAATTGTGTTCAACCGTCTTTGATATGCAGCACACACCTTGTATTCTTCACAGCCATAATGGTCTAGAAATTCAATCGAATATAAAAATAAAAACAAATTCATGGGATACAGTCTGGAGTCCGACAGTATTTTTGTCTGAGCTGAGCTGAATAAAGAGCAAAGAGTTCTCATGCCATATTCAGAGTGGGCAGAAGAAAAGATGACGCGTTGGGTTAAAAACACAATTAACAACAAAGGCTTAGGACATGTAATCAAACTTTAGTCCAAATCCACAGGTTCACCCACAATCCCACCTCACAGTTATTTTTAAATTCTGTCATTCGATTATGATTCCATACACAGAGACTTGCTTGAACAATTACCACGCGCCTACTAAACTTGAGAATTTTTTCTTTAGAGAAGCGAACAGAATCAAAACACACGTTAAAGCATATGATAAGGATTCTATACCTTTCTGTTCACCGTTTTTTGGTTGAAGTATTATGTCAAATGTTTTGCATTCATGTATTACACGTAGGCGTTTGTTAGGTTATGTAGTGCAACGTATAATAATACAATGAACTACGAAGAAGTACTTAACCAGCTACTTTAGGAAGAAGAAAACATAAAGCCTACCAATTATTCTGTAGTAAATGAAGATGCTCAAAACAGGGAAAAACAAGAGCCGATCCGCCTATATTAACATTAGCTTAAAGAGCCACAAATCAATACTTTTCAGCAGCCGAACAATCTGAGCTATATTGAAATTAAAAATGATAAGCTCCATAGCTTCTCTGAGACCAATCAGCGAATCACAAAAATGACACAAAATCTGTGTTATGGCATGTAATACACGTACGTAACTACTGTTTTGAAGGTGTTACGTATCTTTCCCCCAGAAAATCGGATCAAACTAGAAAGCAAGTAACCTTCAGGAACAGCTTTCCCTTCAGCATGCACTTACCACATCCTGCTGTAAGTACGTCGACCACTACCGCACGTACAAAACACCATTATCGCCGACCCAAAATATGCACTTAAGCGTTTTGAACATCAGTGTCCAAGGAACAATAACTTGTTTGAAAGCTATGGATGCAAACCTTAAAATAAAAATGGCGGTCGAGATGACTGCTGATGGGACGTCTATAACAGCCTTCTCAGAGGTGATAAAGACGGTTAGAAGCATGTGAAAGGTGACCTAGGGGAAAATATCATGTCATAAAACGGGTGCAGAAACCCGAAAATAAAATTGTAGGAGCGGTGCTTCCTTGAATATCCCTGCAACGCTAAGTAAAATTAGCAGCTCGAAAGCATCGAGGAAACATTTAAAGCATAACTGCGCTAGCGGATAGTGCAAAGACAGTAGCGACAAGTGCAGAACTAGTACATAGCATGACAAGTGACTATGACATGTAGCCATTGTGACATTCTTTTCGCTGATATAGAGCTAAGAGGGTTAAGGAATAATGCATTTGCATCCACTGTCACTGTGACTGCCATATCAACTAATGGTCAATGCATCCAGTTAAAAATAGTGTTAAAATTCTTTGTTTGGAGCTTGCCAGTTTAAACCAGTTTATTCCACCGTTAATGTGAACAATTTAATTCAAATTCCTTTCCAATCGTCATTCCTTAAGTCTGAGCATCCTTAGCGCATCACTTTATCAACGGTCATGATATAGTTGATGTCACATAGAAACTTGTGTAATCTTTCGAAATTTTATGACTGGACTATTGCAATTCTTTTCTTTCTGTTTTGTCTCAATAGCTAACATACAAAATTCATAAAGTTAGAACCACAGGTTTGCGGATTATCCGTAGAGTACAGAAAACGGAGCACTCTTCTCCCTGCCCTGTGTCCCAACTGGTTACCCGTTAACTTGGTAATTAAAACACACAATCTGTTCTCTGTGCAACATTTCGTTGAATGGCCCATGTGCACCACTTCTATATACATAAAATTCTCTTCAAACACTCGTATTCTCATTATTTCCACTAACAAAATCAACGCACTACGGACAAAGTTCATTAGCGTACCAAGGCCCAGAGACCTGGAACAAATTGTCTGCTGAGCGAAGACACAATGACACACTGATTTAATCTAAATGTTCTCTTACACTCACCTATTTCGACCTCAAAAACATAATTAAGACCTCACAATATTTCTTTACTTTAATTATCTTCAACATATTTTCCGTTTGTAATTTCATGGTGTTTTTTATAATTTTGCCACAGTATATGTCTTTATACGGTAACTTATAACTTCTAAAGACTAAGCGCTGTACCAGGCCGTCCTTATAATTATTAATATTATTATTAATATTATTTATTATTATTATTATTATTATTATTATTATTATTATTATTATTATTATTATTAAATTCACCGTCTGAAACTATCTGTAATGCTACAAAGCAAAGGTGCCGATGAAGAGTGCATATGCCATGAAATCGTTAACTCTTAGATGATCCAGGAACAGTGAAACTGCTAAAATGCAGTTCGCTGCCAAGTGCATTCAAGAATGCCAGCGAAAGCACTGTCTGAGTCATTAGTAAGATGCCCGAGCTGCTACTGCACAAACGTACCCAATAGGACCTTTACGCTCTAAATTAAGAAAAATATGGTACCGGGATAACGAATTCTGGGACAATAACTCCCCGGACAATAAACACAAAGATATAAGAACCATATCTGCATCAAATCGAGAAGTACGTCTTATATTGGCATATTTCTGTGCCAAAGTAACAATGCATGTGTTGCAATCGGCATAACGCTTTATCGGAGGATCAGGTTAGTAACCAGCGAACGTCTGCGTTCATTATCTACGACGCACAACAGCTTCTAAATATTGGTATAACAGGAATCCGTGTTTGTTTCGAAATACCTTTGTCAGCCCTCATCCGCTATTTTGGTATATAAAGAACTTAGGTAGGTCAATCAAACATGTTCCACCCTGCGGTATATAAGATACATGCCCCTTGTCTAAGGCTCTGGTCCTCCATAGTAGATGATTGACAGTGTTTATTGAGGAAGCTCCCCGACAACAACTTTAAAGGCGTCAATGCCTAAAGCAACAGGCACAACTGTTTTCCTCAGTATTAGATATTCTTGTAATGCAAATTTTTCGTCACTTTGGAAACGGTGCTGGAGGTGATGCGCTTGAAGTTTACGATAGCCATTCTGACTTAAACGGAAGAATAAACCATTTACGTTGATGTTTGCAAAGAAGTCGCGGATAATGTTCAAAGACGGTAAAGATGCTGATTGTATTTAAGGATTGGCAGCTCAACACGAGTTGATGCAACATTTTGGTATTTGTTGTATGCTGCTGAATTGATTGAAGTCTGTACGCACACAGCATACAATCAGAGGCTGTGAAACGTTAATCCTGTACCAAATTTAGTTTGCTCAATATCTTTAGTACAGATAGGGTCTTTTTGTACTAGGGTTATTGTTGGAGGTTTCCAGGAAGCATCTATCCTAGAATCGAGCAAAATTACATCGAACTCGTCTATGTCGCCCTTAAAATAGCCATCGTCACCTTTACAACCTAGCAAAGAAAGCCACATAACCTGTTTAATTTTGAGGCACTTTATGTGTGTGTCTGGGACAACTGCAATAGCCTGGGCAGTTCGGGCCACAGTTGATTCAGATGGTATTTTCAAGATCTCGGTCTCCCCTGATCATTGTGTTTAAGCCGGTGTTGCCACTGTTTGCTTAAACACTCTTGCCGTAATTTCCATCATTCGGGCGACCTGTAGCTAGCAGTATTCACATATCTCCTGGAATCCCTTCATCATTTAAAGGCGACATGCCAGTACGCTTATTAATGGAATGCACTCCTGTTTGGCCATCATGGTGCACTCCACTTTGAGAATCTTAAAGAGTTTATGCTCATTGGTGGTCCTTCTAACAATTATCACGCCGATTTTGTCTTTTTGGACGGGGGCTTATCTGGGCCTGCTCAATCACGGTTATAAGATCCGTGTAACCGTAACGTCAATAGCCTCATGTTTTTGTTAAGACATTAAAGGCAACCGCATGACCTCAGATCAATTGCTGTGATTCTGTCCAATGTACAGAGCCATGTACATGCAAGGCATAAACGGTGGGCAGACAGTGGTACAGAATTCACTTATTACCCTTGTTCAGTGTTCACAAAAATGTCCATTGAATAGACCACCGTCAGACTGAGATAATACCATGACCTGATTCCCCGATTTAATTGTTGCCACCAACCTCTGCACTATACTCGAGCGATGGCTTTTGGTGGATTGCATACTATCGAAAATCAAGAGATATACAGATATAGATTTGCAACTTCACTCTGTACTTGTTCTACCACTAGAGTGATACCTGGTGCAAGGTCTGCATGTAGATTATACACACTGTCTGCAGCAGTTTGGTCCTCGAAAATCTGTGCTACGCAAGCCTTATTGTAGCAGCGCCTAGCCAGATTGGTGTACGGTAAAGTGGATTCACCAAGTTTTGATCTTTTTAATTTAACTACCCATATATCTGGGTCGAGACTGCAAAGAACGTCAAATCAGTAAAGTCAACCAATTATGTAAATAAGTCTGGTCGCATCATCCACCAAGCAAATAACTTAAATTAGAAGTGCGCAAATTAGTTTGTGTGATAAATAATCCTCGTTCTGAAATGATTCTTGCCAGATTCTAGCTTGACCTTGAGATCAATTAAAACCTCCACAAAGTAGAAGGTTGGAAGACAAACATCCAAAGTAGCATCCAAAACTTCTTCAAGATACTCATCTTTTGGCTTTAAAGGATCAGTCAAAGGCACCTCAATGTATTCATCAAAGGCATGACAACTCTTTGCGTCGTGGAACATTCTACTACTTTTGAATAATGTCGAGGTGCACTTAGACACTCTCAAATGTTTCGAAACCGCATCAAGATGTGACGTGTTTATGTAATTCTTATTTCTTAGCTCGTCCGTCGTACATAAGTATACATTTTTGCATGAAGAATGGTTTCAGCAATAATTAATTACTTGTTGTTACGTGTTTTTAAGTATTTTTAAAATATTTGAAAGAAACGAAACATATATTAAACTTTGAAAACTTTAAATTCCAACTTTGATGGATTTGCAAAATGGGTACATTAGTTCATACAGACTAACTGCTGGCGCTTTTTCAGCATAGTGTAACAAGATGAACCGGATTGAGATCAGGTTATTACAATGAAGACACTTAGTATGATAACGAGAAAAGATGTTTTTATATATGATTAACGATAGAAAAATCCGATTTCTAATATAGAAGACTTGATGAACTAGAACCACGTCAGTTCCTCTAAACATTTTATCTCCCTCTCACAGTCACACCATCGACTTACAAAGAAATCTTCCAATGACAGGAAAACTGACTACCTCTCCTCGTTTATTTACATATAGGTATGTCTTGTCTGCAGCACCAAAGCCAAAGACCCGATGCGAAAACAGATAGCTTAAAACAAACACCGAAGGCAATCATCGACACGGTTGTCTGCTGTTGTTCTTTGCATGTACTGAAAGAACTGGTTCCCTAGGCAAAGAGAAAGGAAATGGCTTACGACATATTTGTCATTTTGTCAAATGTTGATAGAAAAAATTCCGATCAGTCAAAAGAAAAAGTGTGTGTTCATCCACCAAGGCGGATTGTTTCCATACTGATAGGTGGGCTGTTTAAAGTCTCTTGCTCCATTGTTAGGGTTGATTACATGGCCTCTTTTAGGATGAGTGTTATGGTGAATACAATAAGGACAGAACTTTCCGGATGGATGACCCTTGGATCTAATAGAAGGGCAAAATTCAACTTCTGTACCTTACAACGGTGGATGGAACTACATCGTTGGTACAAACAACTGATACCTTGCTTATCAACCAATCCTAGTCTTACAGAAACGTTATTCTTGATAGAGATTTTAAAAAGTGATGATTGATCGAATAAACATATCAGAAACGGAAAAAAATCGCAATCGTGCAGACAATTAGTACAAAGTCTTCAGAGGAAATGTTTCATCAAAAAGATTTGATACAAGATAGCTAAACCTATTTTGATAGATTTAAAAATGCCAAAAAATGCGAATAAAAACAAATTGCAGCCAAGAAGATGACAGACATGGTAATCTGGGTTGAAGTAAAAGAGAAATGAGAAGATATCTAAAAGTCTTAAAGCCCACCAGCTAAAGCACCTTTTTCCAAAGTGTGACAACCTGGTGAAGCCTACACCTACCCCAAGGCTTTACGAAAAGAAAGTCTGGATCAAAAAGATGATGTAATCACTATCTTCAACAGAACTAGAAAAGAAAAAAAATGAGAGAAGAACAGATGACTTGTGTAGAAAGTACATTAGTTTCTCCAATTGCTCGTCGGACACTTAAAGCATCGCAAGATACAACATGGACAAACATTTAGCAGCATTTACTGCAATCTTGCCCATGCGACTGGCCATGGAAGAATTCAAACATTTAATCGTGCGGTGAAAGCTATACTCAAACGTCTACGTCTGCAAGTTCAACAAGAGTAATCGCACTCTATCATCATTGGCAGGTAGGCTTAGCAGATATGTCTATTTCAGTTTCGCACGTTTAAGGCTACAAATGTTTGTTTTGTGTTATTGATGTGCTTTCAAAATCCTTTTATATTTAAAACAAATCCGAGTTAGTGAAAACTTTGAAAGTACCTTGAAGTAAAGTGGTTGAGATCCTCAGCAATAGAGAATGGATAAAAGTACTACATTGCTTAATCAAGCCTTTCAAAGAGAATAGGAAAATAACACATGCATTTTTCACGACAAAATATCCCAGAAAACAAGGAATGGTTTTGAGAATATGTGGAAATATTGTACACATCTACATACTCTCCAATACATGGACGTGTTAAAATGTCGTACCAGAAGTGAAGCATTCAACAAAGTAGCCACGTGTGATCGATTGTTTGTACCGTTGAAGAAAAAAAGAAAGAAATGCTAAGTTATGAGGTCTGATTCGCATTAAAAAAATATGCAGACAAAACTTTCCACAATGGTTATTTGCCAAACGATATAATCGTTGCGTGTCTCAGGACAGGTGCGCGGAAGTGAATCGGCTGTATTTAAATTGGAAGATATGGGCAGAAAAGTGTAAAATGTAACCTTCGACTTTCACAGTTTTAAATGAATGTCCAACAGATACGATGACGTGTACGATATCAAAAGCATATTTGATCAAAGAACACTAAAAGACGGAAAATGTGGAATCCAAGAACTGAAGAGCCCGGTGGTAAGGATATCCACCCAGTTTAGCTTCTTGGATTACATCTTCAGAGGTCATTGAATATAAGAGGAAGTAAAAATCATGAAAACACATCATCCCCTTCTCAAAAATAACAAAATCAAAGAACTACAGAAACAGTGGGTATGGTGTGTTTGTAAAAAGTATATTGCCCTTTTCTGTCGGAAATTGCTGGCGTATTATGTCCCTGGAGTAGCGATTGGTGTCTTGAATTGTCAAGAAGTTGATAAGCATGTGTGGACTATTTTATTCAACAATTATATTGGCTATGTATTTCTCAATCCCACGTTGAAATATGCGGATATTAACAACAACGGTAGCCACGTCGACAACCCTTGGAAAATCATCCGTTAACATCGAGTGATATCTCTGAAACGAGAATCATCGAACTATGAATAATCAGTTTTATGGACATTTCCTAGTCAGAGTTCTTACAATGTGTTTTCAAACAACAAAATATGTAGTTAACACAAAGTTACATCAAGTCATGCATTTGAATCACGAACCCCGTTGTGAGGTAGCTTTGAAAGACATCATTCATCCGACTGAAGTGTAGATTATTGTCATGGATCAAAGCACGTTCGTCTTAAAAAGATTCAACAAACAAGTACAGGAAAACTATGACAAATATGATCCTGGCGTTTTAGAAATTAAGCCAGCACCTGCCAATTAATAATCGAATATCTGTGCTAGGTTTTATTTTAATGATGGACATCTCGTCGATATCATTTTCTGTTTGATAAAGAACTTAACAAAACCAACAAATGTGTACTGAGTGAGTAACATCGAGTTTCTAACCGTCTTAAATTTTATTTTTCCAACGGCAAAAGAGTCTCCATCAATTTCGAACGAGTGGCATGGTTCTTCAGAAAGAAGGACGTTGAAAGCTTCTGTGAGAGAACTGAGGGAGCTTGTTTCCTTTTCCGTCGAGATCATTGCCAAACTTGCCTGACTTGACAGTCTAGAGAAAAAGTTGTGTGATTGTTCTCAGATGAATTGTGTATTCATCTTTGCATCCTTGCTTATTGATCATTGCTGAACTTGCCTGGCTGGAGATCCTAGACAACCTAGAGAAAGATTTGGTGCGGTTGTTTGTAGAAAAAAATGTTTTTATCGTGCATTTTTTCTAGTGGGAGAAATGCCACCATCGCTTTGATTTATAGTGATGTGGACATCGCCCAGGCTACACCTGAGAAAATAATGCATTATTGGCGAGGGGACTGACACGTAATCACCGAGCTGCATCACAAAACATTTAGGTGTCACTTAATGGCTTCGTGAACGGCTTCAACGCTCAGTCTTGTTGGATTACGTAGTGGAGTAAAAGTTAGATGATCACAAAGCTCTGAGTGAGCATCGTTATGCTTTAGTAATGCACTGGTCGGAAAACTAGCCAGTAAAGTAGCGCCCCTAGGGTTGCTGAGCCATTACATTCCACGCCACCCTCAATGTTTGCAGCTGTTTTTGACGTGGGTTCCACTTTGGCCAAATCCGTCCAGTCCCAAAGCGTAGAAAGGCAGTCGTTTCTTGGGGATATTGACATGCAGCATTATAAAGATCCTGGCTCATATCTATTGCAGTGACATATGGAACAACGACAAAAATATGCCTTTAGCCTCGTCTACCGTCTGACCAACTGCTGCTGCAGCAAGGAAGAAACTGCCTCATACAACAACGGTAACCGATCAAGCCCACGACCATATTCTTGTCGTCAACCAGGTGCTTTGTGAGCTCTTTGAAGTTTATCGGCCTGTTTCTCAACTGATTCTCTACGGGATGCGAGTTCTCGCTAGGAAAGACACCAGCCGCCGGCGAGTCGACGAGGGTAGGCAGTAAATATCTTGGATCAGGTCTTTCTTGGACAGTACATCGGACTGACTTTGTGTTTTTTATGTTCTTTGCCTTAACATCAGTTAAAAGAACATCTTTTTGGCAGCTATGTTTTTTGCAAAGAGCCGTAACCATGCATATGTACGATGTGGTCAGATAGGGCACATAATTTTCACTTTCTCGCAAGGACTATCCACTTTCATCTTACCACGTGCACCATGTTCGAGCGGTGGCTTTTGGGGAGTGTCTGAAGCAATTGAATGAACGCGTTATCCAACAAAATTGAATCCTACGACGACCATAAAAGCCGAGCCATCGGACAGGCACGCTCTAAGAATGGAGATAAAAAAATTAGGGTGCACCCGCTCATATGATTAGGAGAGTGCGATGCTTGTCGCCGGTCGTGTAGATGGAAGCTCCTCTCTGCTAGTGTGCCAGAACCCAATATCACAAAACGGGTGTGGCATTCACAGGGTAACAAACCCAAATTTTCGGAGGGAGTGCTTCTGATTGAGAGTCGCATTGCGGTAGATACCTTTTAGCATAAGAAGTTTCAGGGGACCATTATAGACTATAAGGTAATCAAATTAACCAGCTCAGAACGAATAGACTCTAGTATGCAAGAGTTAAAACATCCCCCAAAACAAGAGCTGTCACAACTTGGACTGAGAGGGATTGATGCTCGAACACCCCTTCCGACAATATTTGCGCAGCAACTCTCTCATCCCTTAGTATTCAACGCGGACATACTCCTCAAGATCGCCATCAGCAGATTAGATCATGCAGCCAGCCTAAGAGGTCCACTTCAAGCATCTCGAAGTGAAGCCTATTCACCAGTCGAGCAGGCTGGTACGTTGAGGTTGACGTTACTAAGTGCTTTCTCTAATGACGGAGTACACTAGAAAATGGCTCGGGCCCGTAATATTATAGGCGCAGCAAAGCGCACCAGTTTGTGGTTTGACACCATCTCGTACTCAAATGAGCTATCGCTTTTGGTGCATTTTGCATTTCGTCGCATGTGGCGTTTGTTACTTTAAGTATATTAAATGCACCTCCAGGTAAAAGGTTAACAGCGTGACGAGATCAGAATATTAGCACGATGAGGTTAAAGAACACCATCAGATGAAAATGAAAATACACTCAGAGCCCCTAAAAGACATTCGGCAGTGACAATTGATGAAAAGGCTCAAATATTGCTCATCCAGCGTGTTCGCTAGGAGGACAATGCTTCTCTCGATAAAACAAAATAAACAAAAAATGAAATGTAAAAAGTCTGGAGACTTGCATTAGACTTCGGCGCTTTCACAAAGGAATTGCTTCATGTTCTTATGAAGACAGAAAAATACCAAGCGCTACATCTAGAGATTACTAAAGCCTGTATATAGAAGCCGAATTTCTTCAGAGGGTTCTGGTTGACAGCGTCATCACAGAAAATCTTCACTCAATTAAGTAGTAAAATACGAAGTTATTCTGTGTTTAGTCATTATTTCGATTCATATTTTGAAATATCACGAACACATGCTTTTGTGCAGTAAGATCATATTGGGTACTTCTTGGCAATGTAAACAAACCCACCATTGTAATTCTTGTGCGCGCAAGTAAAGCTACCAATTTTCGTCGTTTTGGAGTTTGTGAAAATCTTTCACAAATTTTCTCTTTAAACCAACTATAAAACACGAACCAGATTCTGCTCTTTCAGCCAGCTTTGTTCTTTTATTCTAGTTAACACTTTAGTTTTGAATTTGCTAACACGTTGGACCCAATTCAATTTTCCGAACTTCGTCGTACTTTATTATTTATAACTTACACCAGCTGCATTGGTAGTGCGATGTTTGTTCTAGCTATTGAATCCAATTAATTAATGTTTATAACCTGATACAATCATGCTTCTTATGATTTTAAGTGCAAAACACTGCTAGACAAAGGGACGACCATATTTATTAAGGCACTGCCACCTTTTTTGTAAATGCTATTAAATACTTGTGTTACTCGGCTCTGCCATGCATTAATGCATTTATGGCTAGATGTGGGTATTGATTAAAATCTCAATTGGTTTCTGCTAAGAAAAAGTGGCAGTGGTGTAGCTAGCAAGCCATGGAATGACAAATGTAACCGCTTACTCTTGTTTAGTGTAGACAGAAAAAAAAAACGTCCAACTGGAACGTCAGGATGAAGTTTTTGTTGCTCTGATGAAACCTTTTCTTTAAGGCAAAAATGGAAAAACAAGCGACTTTGGAAGAAAGCACTAGCTCATGAGAAGAAATAATAGGCGGTTGTTACGTTGATGACAAGCGTGATTTTCTCTGGTCCATTATACCTTTCCTGATAGTTTCATGATGAAAATTTTGTATCTTAGAACGGATTCGAGCGTGAAAGAAGCTGTGAATGTCTGCTAGTTTTCCAACCAGACCTTTAGCGGCGAATACAAGTTTTGTTGTGGTGTTCTGATTGGGCCGCTTTTAAGGCACTATAATAATACTAGTGGCTCGCGATCTAGTACTCTCCTAGATATGGTATAAATTCTGTAAGAAAAGCTCGTGACCTAACAGCACCTCGGTCAGCATCGCGGTGATGTTTGATAATGTAACATTAGCGGGTCAAGTTAAAGGAGACCGCCAGGGTTAACGTCAACAAAAGCACAACCAAATCAAAAATCAATCACATTTTGTATTGAGTTCAATACTGTTCTTGAATCAATCTGTAATGTTTATTGAATCAAAACTGTGTAAGTGGCTATTACGGAGATGTGTCGTATTATGCGGCCCCATGTATGTAAATAAATATTGTTGCCATCATAGAGCACAGGTGCATCTAGTAAGTTCTGAACCTCAACCATGCAGTCACTGCTGCGCTACAGTGTATGGCTGGCTATCATGGTGGTCATGGATTATGTATCTGACTTTTGAGAAAACATAGCTAAATTAATAAACGAAAAAACTAAACTAAAGGATGATGATGTCAGGAAATACATTTCAAATGTAATGATTTAGCTTAAAGCAGTAATAATCCCATTTAATGGCATTCATGCGAAATATTACACGGTGTACAAAATATGTCCCTTGATCAATGTGAGAAGCAATGAACATAAAGGGTCTTAGATAAATTCACCAAGTTAAGTAAAAACAGGACCGAGCTACTTGAATTGTTTAAGGAGCAAGTACTAGGTAAATCAAAGAGTACTAAGGGACTGCAAGTATTTAGAAGATTGAATACTGTGAGATAATTGTTTACCGGCAATAAATGCTATAAACTATTGTTAAACGTCATAAAGAAACTTCGAGATAACAGGAAGTACTGCGCTTTCAACTTTAATGCTGTGCGTCGACATAACAAGGCCGGCAATCAACTAGCCCGGCAACAATCGTTTGCAAAATTTAGATCTCGTCCCAACAATAGCCCCCGATCCCAACACAAATCAGTGTCCTACAGTTAATCCATTTTGAAAATGTTTAAATACTCCAGCGTCTACAATCCTGGTTTAATTTCAACTAATGCTTCCGTGAAGCTGTGTTCGTTTAAATTCGTGAACGAGTTCAATGATAAACGAGTCCTGCTCTCTTCTTCTGGAGTAATTCCTTTGATAGACTTACATTGTCCATCCTGGTTTACTATGTGCAAACCTGGTTTAATGTTACTGAACTGAGTTTGTCTCGATCAATACTGCTTATAATAGCTCCCCTAAGATCGAAGATGAGCAAATGTTTGCCTGCATTTTAAGATGTGTGGCATTTACAGTTTACATCTTAATGAAATGTGAATGCTGATTTGTTGATTTCAAACACATGTGCATTCAGATTTATCTAAAAATAATATACACATATATGTACTTAGTCCTCAGACCTAAAGTATGAAACTCGAGAAGCTGATTACATATCCTCATATAACCTCATGAAACACAGGCTATTATCACCCTCTGTCGATCGGTGTTGCATGAATGTAAATTGTATGAATAACCAACAAACACATGGACGGTCCGACATAGCCAGTCACATAATATTCGTCAAGACGCTGTCATAATAACTGCCATCTATTCGAAGAGAGAGAAAGTAAATGTTAAGCTAAATAATATGACATTTTCGTTTCATACAATACTTATTGTCACAGGCTGTGACGTTTATGGGTGCAATGTCAACATTTTATTGTCACAAACAAAGTATTTATTTTAACGGTCAGCAACGCAGCATTCAGGATTAGAGGCAAATTTTGTGATGTGACAATTGAAGGCAAAGAAACATCAGTAAATGTAAAGATGCCGAAAAGGCGTTACCTCATGAGACTAAATGTAGATTAAAGACACCACATACCAACACGATATTGTAATGAGAATCCCGTCTTCACTACGGATGATTCTGAGACGAAATAAACATCTGCTTCATTATACCTCGAGATGTATTTGATGTTTTTCACATTGCTTTTACAAATCCTATCTGTCGCCAAACTGTAATTTTGACCTGAAATAAAGTTAAAACCTACACGCATAAAACATACATGAATAAACAACATTTTTTATAGAAATTTTATCAATCATCACTATATGCAGAGTTGCGGATCCAATTTTTTACTCCTTTTCATATTCAAATTTTCTTTCTTTATTTCAGATCAACTGTAATGATAGAACCTTGTAACTTGACTATCATTGCATTCTTATATTGACACTGGTGTTTATGCTTAGTTTTGGAATATGATAGGCACAACTTTTTGTCTTGAAGACACAATAATGGCAGCAAGAATGTAGTGATACTCAATGTCTCTCGTATTTTACCTTGCAGTGTTGCAATTGCTACTTAGCAATTCCTGTCTTTCCTTGATAAAATGCTATCAGACTCATTACATTTCCTGACATTCATGTACCTACGCATATATATCTGACTCACTGCATTTGATGATATTTATGTCTATACCCAGATTGATCTGACCCGCTGCATTTGATGACATTCATGCCTATACCCAGAAATATTTGACTAACTACGTGTCAAGTCATTCATGAAGCAACTCGTATTGGTTTGGCTCTTCACAGTTCATGGCATTCATGAACCTACGCAGATATATCTGACTCATATTTCATAACATTCCTGAACCTAACCAGAAAGGTCTGACGCATTACTCTGCATGACATTCATGTATATGCCCAGATAGATTTGGCTAGCTACATTTTATGACATCCATAAACCTACCCAGATTTGAATTAGTTCATTTGATGACATTCATGAATCTACCCAGATAGACCTGACTAACTACATTTATAACATTCATGTCTATTCCCAAATAGATTTGACTCACTACTTTTCATGACATTCATGCGTATACATATGTAGTTCAGACTCACTACATTTTATGATAGATTTGACTGGCTACTTTTCACGATGTTCATCTGTATACCCATATTGTTCAGACTGACTACATTTCATGATGTATATGTGTATACTCAGATTGTTCAGGCTCACTACATTTCACGCGAATCGTGTACCTACCCAGATAGATCTGAAGAAAATTGTTAGAGCAGCCTGTGCTTTCTTCAAGATCTATATATATAATTTCTATGACGATTCTGGAATTAGTTGGGCCTTTAATGGTAAAGTGGCATATCAGATAATGTCCATATTGGGAAGGGTAGAGAGGTAAGGTCAGTGTTGCTGTCTGTGTCTGGGCTGTAAGACCTTTGCCGCAGTTCAACGCTTAAAAATACATATTAATAATTATATCAATCTCGATCTATGTGTTGATAAACTACAATCAGAGTATAAACAATCCATAGATGAGTCATTTTCTTGTACATAAGGACAAAGCATGAAAGATGGGGATAAAGGAATTTTGCATACCCGACAGAAATAATAAACGTGTGTACCAGTCATCAACTTATATTAATTACCCAGGCAAAAAGAAAACTGTCAGAATAAATATTATTCAACAGATTAGATTAAACATGACCTAATGTCCCACGTAAGACGACGGGTTTTGTAACCTATTCTGATCTCAGGATGGTACGAATTAAAAAATATCTAATCTGACCTATATACCACATAGAAAATAATATGCCTGGATCTTAAGGAGGACACCTGATAATATGAAATGATATTATCTATGGAGAAGGAAAATGATACAGGTCAGGTCAGATAACTTTTAACACACACACACACACACACACACACACACACACACACACACATATATATATATA